>JAVJIF010025694.1:0-59996 GCA_038442645.1 Agave tequilana | reverse complement strand
AAAGTGGCCATCAAGGAGGCCCTCACCGAGCAGCTCCCCACCATCCTCGTGCTCTTCCCATACAACAAAGGTGACTGGAGAGTGAGAGAAGAAGATGAAGCTCAGATCACATTCTCCCCTCCTGCAATGTGATCAGAGTGGAGAAGGATTTTAAAGAACAACCAATAGAGTCACTACCCCATACAGAAGTAGTAATGGCTACTGGGCTGAGCAAAGACAAATTTAAAGAGTCTGAATGGGCCACACCCATCATATCCAGCGCTAAAAATAAACTGGTCATCGAGGAGCTAGATGATACAACGGGATCAGTGCCAACCTATGAAAAAACAAAATCCCCGTCCCCAGATGCAAGCTCAGTCAATCATTCGGCGAACAGTAGAAAGGCGGGATCTGTGGTGCAGACCCATCAGAATAAATGAGATTTCTAGCATAGAATTTCAGGGGTGTAGGAGTGACCTGACAATCAATAATTTAAAATCTCTCCTCTGCTCAACCTCGCCCATCATCACCTTCATATCGGAAACACATTCTTCGGAGATCCAGTCCACCAATACCCTTAAAGGCCTCAATGTTGTCAACTTCTTTATTGTGTCGTCCTCTGGACTATCATTGGGCTTATGGTTCATCTGAAATAATGTTCATAACCTCCAGATCACATCGTCTTCACCAAACTTCACTGTGGCAGAAGTGCAATTGATAATTGGCTTACTGGTCTGGAACTTTGTCTACGTCTATAGAGAGTCCATCTCACACAAGAGGCGAGCTTTTAGGGAAAGCTTCTCTAGTAAAATTTCTAACTTAAACCTCCATGTTTTATGTTATGGAGATTTTTATGTAATTTCTTCTTAATTTGAAAATATGGTGATGATCCTGCTAACTAGAATAAAATAGTGTATTTTAATAATTTCCTTAGCAACTGTCGTTTGTTTGATCTGGGCTTTAATGGTGCAGTTTATACATGATCAAATAAATAAGCTACAGGTACTCACATCCGAGAGAGACTTGACAAAGCCTATAGTAACCCAGAATGGATGGTTATCATCAAGGATGCCTCAGTCCATCATCCCCTTGCAATGGACAGCGATCATTGCCCAATTTGGGTGAAACTACAACAGCCATCAAAGTAGCAATGATGGAATTTCAGGTTTGAAACATGTGAATGAGGAAACCTGAGTACAAAGACTTCTTTTCAAAAGTATGAACTGATTGCGAGAGGTCAGGCTTCCTAAACATGGTGGAGAAGTTCAAATCAGAATCCAAAAGGTGGCACCAAGAACATTTTGGGAACTTAGCTGACAAAATCAAGGAGAAAAAAGAGGAGCTTGCTCGTATCCAACAAAGTCCTCCGAGTCCAGCCCTGCTGCAAGAGGAACATGAAATATCCAAGCATCTAGAGGAGTTACTTACTGTAGACTGTCTAAAAATCATTGAAGACAAGTCGTTAAAAAGCAAAATTCAAACTCCAGACGCAAGGCTAGTCATCGCCACTAGCGCAGCATTAAGACGCGAGGGTTGAAACTCGCGTCTCGACATCACTGCAAGGACCAAGACGCGAGGGTTAAAACTCACGTCTCAGCATTATTGTAGTACTAAGACGCAGAGTCCAAAGCCCGCGTCTCACGTGAAGCTTGACGCAGAACTGGAAACCCGCGTCTCTCAAGCATTACTTCAGTAACAAGACGCAAGGCTCAAAACTTGTGTCTCGGTTATAACTGCTCCCATTACTGGATCAATTACTTCCCACTTAATAAGGGAGTTAACCCCCATTATAGAGTGTTTTTAGGGGACACGTTTACCCCTGAAACCTCTATAAATAGCCTAGTTTGCTATGAAAAAGGGATCAAAAAAATTCTTGGTAAGAAGAACTTCGGTTGTAAATCGTAGAAGAACCAAGACCTTCAGCTGAAAAGAAAGAGAGAGTTATACTCTTCTAACAACTTGCTGCGTACAAGTTCGTTTTTACCTACAATCTCTTTGAGATCCTTGGTGGACAGAAGCAGTGTTACTTCGTCTACTATTCAAAGAAAGGATTTCCAAAGGACTTGACGTTCATCCGGTCAACGAAAATAAGATTCACTTTCCATTGCCACATTAAGAACCCAGCTTTAAACAAATGGGAGATTAAGCTTGAAATATCTTCCCTCTCTTGTAAGAGGATTATTGATCCGCAGTAATTTTCTTTACAATCAAATAAAGAAGTTACTCATCGATCTTCAATTTTCCACCAAATAAGAGATGGCGACTCTGCTGGGGACTACTTTCTCTACTGATGAGCAAGTCGTGGCGCAAGGTGACGTCACCTATATGAGAAAAATGGTCGAATCACTTGTCGTGGAGTTCGATCAGGTAAAGTATGAAGAGTTCCTCTCTTCTGGCTCAAAGAGCCCTAGGGTGCGGCAGTACCGCAAAGTCTCCTCGGGGGCTTGATCTCAAGTCCGCTCTGAGACCCGACAGATGCGACTGACAAAAAGAGTGTCACGGCTGATCATATCACACGTGACTCCCGCGTCAACGTCTCCTATGAGACTCGCAAGGTCGACGTTGCTGAGGTTCAGCCCGTTCATGATCGTCCCCTTCCTCAGCTCCAAGTCGCCGGGGGTTCCCAGCAACCCTTATGGCGTAACCGGAACGCTGAACGTCGACAAAGACGACGCGTTCGACAATTGTAAGCGCAAGAAGCTGGAACAATCATCTGTCTAGCAGGGACAGAATGCAAGGCTCAGTCTTGCGTCTCTTCTGAATTGCGTCGACACACGGAGTCCGCGTATGGAGACCCAAACGCGAAGCCCAACAGGCTTGCGTTTCTGAAGCTCCACCTCCCAACGCGACGTTCAGCAGCGCGAGGCCCGTGCTTCTCATTCGAGACACGAGACCCGCGTCTCTACAGTTATACACAGGACCCAGAAGGCCTGCGTTTCTCCAGTATCGCTAGCCAGACGCGACAATCAACAACGCGAGGTCCGCGTCTCCTCTCAGTAGAGGCGCGAGACCCACGTTTCAGAGCCAAAATGCGAGAGCCGCGTCTATCTTAAAGGACGTGAGCTCCGCGTCTTAGAACCCTGCATCTCAGCTTTGCAACGCAAGGATGGCCCTCAGAAGCTGAAAAGCCCTCGACAATCCGAGGCCAATCTCTCTGATCCCCCTTCGACAGCTCTAAGAGATTATTTGACGAAGAAAAGGAGTACTAATCAGATCACTCTGTCATGTTGCTGTGAACGGCTCATCACGACAATGCACTCTGAATGATGCTGCAGCTTACATACAAGCAAACAGTCGGTGTTCAGACGATTGATCCCAACCTCCCGATCAGCCAAAAGGTATCGCTCCCATAGGAGGAGAACCCTCTCTGATATGGAGTACCCTGAAGTCACTGCAAACATGACAAGCAGAAGTAGGGAGAAACAACCAGCAGTCAGCTCTGACGAGTCCGACACGGAACCAGAAGGAGTGTATCGGCATACTCGCACTCGGACTGGTGCGGTTGCCCGATCAACTACAATGCCCTAACTCGGGGCATTGAAGTAAATGAATCACATTCGGCCATTGCAGAATCACAGGCTTTGACTCTTCCATAAAGAAGGAAGCCTTCGCGTACATGACAAATATTCCCGAGGAGACGGCCTGGCACTTTGAACAGCAAGCCCAGGTCCAGAGGGAATAATTCGATATGATTCGCGCTCAACAAGAATCTATTAATACCCTCAAGCAGATGCTTGCACAATTGCTTGAAAACAAGAGGAAATCAACCGACAAAACCTCCTCTAAAAAGTCTAAAGTCAAAGAAAAGAAGGAGAAAGCTCATCTTCTGTACATATCGAGGAGAAAGAGCAATCTACTTCTGAGACGTCTAAATCCTCGTCTAAGGAGGAAGGCAACCCGGACCATGGGAAACATTCATTCTAAAAGAATGAGTCATTTAGAGCAGCGTCTAGAAGCCCTTACCAATCGGAAAGGCCTCCAGGAAGTAGGAGTGGTCCGGCCATATCCGACCGAGTGGGACCTTGTTCCATACCCTTCCAAGTTCAAAGCTCCAACCCTACAGGCTTTTGACCGCAAAGGGTCACCGAACCAACATATCTACTATTTCAAGTCTCAAACGGGAAATATGGTAGATAATGATGCCATCTTGGCACGTTTGTTCATCGGCACTCTAAAGGGGCTTGCCTTTGAATGGTTCATGAAACTCCTAGAAGGCTCCATTAAAAATTGGAGTGATCTGGAGAAGCTCTTCCTGACGCGCTTCTTCGAAGATGACTCGGAGATCATAATGCCTACTCTCCTGACCATAAAGCAACGAAAGGGAGAGTCAGTCAAATCATTTGTAGAGAGATTTCGGAACATGGCACTCCGATGTCCTAGCGGTATGACCCAGGCCACCCTGGTAGAAACATGCCGCCATAATCTATAAAAGTCACTCCTAGCCCAAATAGGAGTTGCTGAAAGTCGCACCTGGAAGCAATTGGTCCAGTAAGGTGAACAGGCTGAAGAAATTATCACCAGGATGAAGGCAGAAGAAAACAAACCCAGACCGAAAAGTCGACAAGGCGTATGCCAGAAACATCTTTTCAATCAAAAAAAAAAGATAATTTGGCGACAGAGACAAAATCCCCCGTCTAACCTCAGCGGTCAGGGGAAGTAGCTCTTCAAGTCAGCCACGCACCAACAAGCAGTATTCTTTCAAAGACGAACGTGTTAATTCGTTGTTCAAGTTACTCAACAAGAGCAACAGATTGAAGCTTCCTGAAGCTAGACGTCCTGAAGAAGTCGGTAAAACAGATAATCCTAACTACTGCCTGTATCATAGGATGCTGGGGCACCCCACCAAGAGTTGCTACATCTTCAAAGACATCCTTCAAGCTCTGATTGATGCAAAAGTGCTAAAGCTCTGTCCAGAGCAGAAGAAAGTGATGGCTAATATGACATCATTTCTTCAGTTTGAAAAACAGCCTCCAGCACCGTCCGGAGTAGTTCCCAACCTAAAGGGGAACTAAGAATGATTAATACGGACCCACATCACCAACAAGAGAAGAGTCTTGTACCCGTCCCCACACCTCAGGGAGAAATTATGTGGGTTCATCCCGACCTTGTGGATAGCCAGCAATGGACTACTGTTACTAAGGAAAGGCGAAAGCTTCGTCCTGTAATGTGGTGTGCGCTTCTTCCCGAGAAGCAGAAATCGATATTCCCTCACTAACTGATTCAGAAAAGGAAACAATCATTCTTGCTACAGAACTTAATAAATCGCTCGTGGCAGAAACTCGTTCGGGTCAGTCATATTTAAAACGTATGACGAGATGGTGGCAAGTCCTCCTAAACCCACTACAGAGTCAGTCAAGCCCTCCACGAAGCAACTGGTGGAGAAGCAGATAGAGCTTCAGTTTTCTAAGGCTCTCCCAAAAGACAACACGGAAGGATCTACAACACCTTACCGCTTTGACGTCCTAGCTCAATTGGCCAATATTCTGGCCAGAATCACCCTTTACGAGCTCTTGAGACTATCAAAGTCAACAAGATAAGCTATAAGGGAAGCCCTAGCTAATGCTGAGGTCTTCATGACCCAGAATCTAGCCAGAACATAAGAGGAGGATGTAAAAGACTGCCTCCATGCCTCCCAAAATGCTCCCTGCATCACCTTCACGACAGATGACATGCAGGTCAAGGGGAAACATGATCGACCCCTGTACTTCACACGGTATATTGGATCGTCTGAAGTAAGCCACATTCAGGTAGATTCAGGATCCGCATTGAGCATCATGCCTCGCCGAGTCATGCAACACTTAGGGATCCCTACCCACCGATTGAGCGCCACCCAGACTGCCATCCATGGTTTCAACGCCAATGGTACGCGCCCAATGGGGAAGATCAAACTCAAATGTCAAATCGGGGACCTAAAATCTGAAGTGATGTGCTATGTGATCAACGCCGACACTTCATACAATTTGTTGCTAGGACGACCGTGGATTCATCGTATCCATCGTCCCCTCCACTCTCCACCAAGTTATGAAGTACATTGACGAAAGTGAGAAAGTCCAAACGTTGATTGCGGAAAGACATCCGTTCAAAGGGGTAGAGAACCATTTCACAGACTCCCTCCTGTACAAGACTCTCTGGAAACAAATGAGGACCTACAACCAGAGGAACCAGACTCTGGTAACGAAGCTGACACCGAGCCGAAGGTGGAAGAAGACAGCACGTGGGAATTAGATCCACTTGTAACGAGCATTAACAAGCTCGATGTTAATAACACCGCGATGATGTAAAGGGGGTGGTATATTAATGAAGGGTTAAATTTGCCTACTTTTCTGTGTTTGCTTCTGATTTAGTGCCATCAGACACTAGTACCGAAGTGGATAATGACCTCTGGTCGGCAATGGATGCTCTGACATCATTGCACGTACCAATGAAGTCATCCTTCGAAACGTACCAAGATGTCGGTGATGCGCACGAATCAGTATTCATGGTCCCAGCAAGACGCAAAGGCCAAAAAACTAATCCTTTTCGGACAAATCAAGTCCGAACTGATATCTCATGAAGAGTCAGAAAGCGAGAATGAATCTCCCCAGTTCACTCATTATGAGCCAAATATACTCAGAATGATGGAAAGCATGGGGTATGATCTGACAAATGATCCCGGGTTGAACTTCGGCAAAGGAAGAAGAACACTACTTCGGTTTTTCGTTCCGAAAGGGAAACCCCCTGATTATTACCATCAAACTCGTAGGGGTTTGGGTTATGTGTCAACCCCAATCCCGTCAGCCTCTAAGTGTGAAGAGTTACTATACCATAACTACTCATCTGGCAATTCATCGTGGGAGTCGGACGTTAGTATTGGCAACATCTTCAGAGAACTTTCAGTAAATATGTTTCAACAAGCCATCTGGAAGACGGAGATGAAGAAATGATCCAGTCTGATACAGATCCTTAGATCAAACACCTAAACACTCTCTGGGATATTCGCTTTGAACAACGCGAACCACCCATGGAAGATAAGGTCATCCAGATTAATCTGAGAGATGAGGCTAATCCTAAGCCCATCTTTATAAGCGAAAGCCTATCATCCTCCGAGAAAGAAGACTTAATATCTCTTGTGCGAGAGTATATAGATGTTTTCGCTTAGAATTATGAGAACATGCCTGGGCTTGATCCTCGAGTGGCTATGCATCGCCTTAACATTAATTCAGACGTGAAGCCAGTCAAACAACAGCAGCGACGGTTTAGTCCAGAAATAATAGAAGCAATCCAGTCAGAAGTCAAGAAGCTTATAAACTCTGGCTTCATTAGGGAGGAGCAACATCCTGATTGGATAGCCAATATCGTCCCGTTACCAAGAAAAATGGAAAGATCCGAATTTGTATTGATTTTTGTGATCTAAACGAGGCCTGTCCCAAAGATGAATTTTCTCTCCCAATCACGGATGTCATGATTGACAATATGTGTGGGTTTGAGCGAATATCCTTCATGGATGGATTCACAGGGTATAATCAAATTAAAATGTATCCTGATGATGAAAGACATACTTCTTTCAGGACACCACTGGGGGTATATTTCTATACTGTCATGCCCTTTGGACTGAAGAATGCGGGGGCAACATATCAGAGAACTATGAATACAATTTTCCACGAGCACATGCGTAAAACAGTGGAATGCTACGTTGACGACATTGCAGTGAAAAGCCGCACCAAAGGTGACCACATAGCCGATCTAAAGACAATCTTTGAAATCCTGCGGGCACATCAGTTGAAGATGAACCCACCAAATCCTTCCGGGGGTGGCCAGCGGTAAATTTTAGGGTTTGTAGTAACATCTAAAGGAATTCACTTAGACCCAGAAAAAGTCCGCGCTGTTCAGGAGATGCAACCTCCAAGGAATCTTCGGGAGCTTAGAGATTGCAAGGACGACTAGCATACATCCGAAGGTTTATCTCAAATCTCTCCGAAAGATGCCAACCCTTTACAAACTGATGAAAAAGGGTATCTTATTCATCTGGGATGATGCTTGCCAACAAGCATTCGAGGAAATCAAACGATAACTTACGCAACGCCGGTCCTTACAGCCTGGTGTCGGGAAAGCCTTACCTGATATACGTTCGAGCAAGGATCATTCTTTAGGAGTTTTTCTAGCCCAGAATAATGATCAAGGACATGAACAGGCAACTACTATCTGAGCGGGACTATGATCGGAGCCGAGCATCGGTACAACCCAATCAAAAAGGAATGTTTAGCATTGGTGTTCACTGTCTAGAAAATGCGACACTACTTGGTGGGCCAGACTATAAATGTCATATCAAGGGTCAAACTTTGATGTTGCTCCTTACGAAGCCATCTTCACGAAATGGCCGACTGGCAAAATGGGTCATACTGCTATCCCAATATGAGATGCGCTTTTTACCATAAAAAGCCGTGAAGGGACAAGTGGTGGCAGATTTTCTGGCTGAGCATCCAGATCCGAGAACAACCAAACTTACGAAGATCTCCCAGACGAAGTCGCTGAAGTTTGTTTGACCCAGACAGCTTTAAAAGACAGGTGTGGCAACTCTTCTTCGACGGTGCATCAAGATCAGGTTCGCAAGGGCATGTCATAGCCGGAGTGGAGGTAGTACTGGTCTCCCCACAGAACTATGTGATCCCTCGAACTTCTCATTAACCGTGTAACACCCCGTTCCCAGAATACGTACTTAGTTGCGTATCAGATTTTTGATCGTATTTTTCGATTTACTTCTGTATTTGTTTATATTATGAATTATTTATATGATCGTTTGTCTTGGATCCGGATTCACGGACTCGGAGTCAGCCCTAGTCTGAACCGAGAAACCGATCCTAGTGAATTACTCGATTTGGTCTTCTGGTATTTAGATTTGACCAATTTTAGTTTTAAACATCATTTTTCAATATTTTAGATTTTCTGTGATTTCTGGAATTTTTCTGAATTAAAATGAAAATCTTAAAAAAACCGGTGTCGACCAGTGCCACTGACCGATTCTGGATTTTTAATTTACAAATGGAGTCAAATTTGAGAAACCGCTTTCACATATTTACTTAGAATAATATTTACTATCTTAATTTATTTTTTGAGAATTTCAGAATTATCAGATTTCTGCCAGATTTGGTGTCGACCGATATTGGCGGCCGATTCCAGGATTTTTAATTTAAAAACTATAAATAATTTCTTAAAACGGATTTTACCATGATTCTTAGAATAATATTCTTCATTTTTGAGAATTTTTTCGGGTCGTTCCGAGATACTTGATTTTCAGACGATTTCGGTATTTTTCCGAAAGTTTTCCGCATCCGCAACCGAATCCGGGAATCCGCTACTCTAATTATTTTCACTTTTTCTTTCAAGAAAATATCTTCCTATTTCATTTTTTTCCTTTTCTTTTTCTTTCCTTCCTTTTCCTTCCACCAAATTCTCCAAACTTCTCCATTCTTCCATATCTTCTACATTCTCCTCCAAAAATATCTACTTTCCTCCAAAAATATCTTCTCCAAAATATCCAACTCCTCTCCCATCACCATGGCCGGCCAAAGGGCCACCTCACCTCTCCATTTTTACAAAAAACCCCTCCCTAAAACATTTTTACATCTCCTTCACAATTCCAAATCCTATATATATCTTTCCTTCTCCTTCCACTTCATTTTCTCTTCACCAACACCTTAACCACCACCAACTCCTCCTTCATCTCCACCACAACAACAACCACTACAACTTCTCCAACTCCTTACCTTCATCTTCTTCCTCCTCCATCTCCATGTAAACCACCACAAACTCCAACAACTCCACCAAAGCCTCCACCTTCTCCTTTACCTTCTCCAAAAATACCACCACCATCAAAACCCTCCACAAAACCACCACCCCATCACCACATCAAGAGCCGGCCACCTCCTTTGGATTGGGGCCGAGCTCTTCTTCGTCGGTAATATCTCCGATGATTATTCCGGTAATCGTTCGCGATTATTCCGGTAATCATTACGGTGACGATTACAACGACAACAACTAACATCACCATCACCTCTACTATTTCCACCACCATCTTCACTTCCACCATCACTTTCACCATCACAACACCACCTCCATCTCTACTACTTCAACCTCCAAACATCACCTCCTTCACCTTCTTTTTCATTACTCCATCAAAATCCAACTCCTCCACCAAATAACACCACCACAAAGCAAGCACCTTCCCTTTCTCTCTCCCTCCTCCTCTCTGTATATTGCTGACGCGGATCTCACCCCCGCGTCCAGGCAACGCCTTAACGCGGATCTTCGCGTTCTTGGCATCTATTTAAACGCGGCCTTCGCGTTCTTGTACCGACGCAACGCGGAGTCCATGTCTGCGTCTGTGTCCCTTTCATGTCTGCACGACGCGGAGCTAATGCCCGCGTCTGTGTTCTTCTCATGCTAACGCGACGCGGAACCCATGACCGCGTCCGCGTTCTTCTCGTGTCCTGACTTGAACGCGGGTCTCGAACCCCGCGTTTGTGGCACCTTCGCGACGTGATTCCCGCGTCTGCTATTCCCGCGACGTGACTCCCGCGTCTGCGACTCCCGCGTCTCACTCTCAAAAACCCGCGTCTCCCTGTGTCTCCTTCTCTCTCTAGTTTTCCTCTCTCCTTCTCTCTCTAACTCTTTCTCTCTCCTCTTCATTATTATATTTATGGCGCGTACGCGAGTTCCATGGATTTCAGAGTTTTCGGTTCTTCCGGAGATTTAGGCGAGTGTCCTCGCTCTCGCCTCCATTTGGGTTTCCCCGCTTCGTCGGGTTGACATGCATTTTATTCCATGTTTTCATGTATTATGTTTTGGGCTGAGTCCCTGTATCTGTGTATGGCCGAGTGCCAATGATTGGACATGTATTGCTCTGTGACGAATGCTTGTATAGGGTAGTTTCATTCTTGTACATATACCATGCCTGTGATGTATTGTACTGCTTTATACCATGCGTGGTCGAACCTTCGTGGTCGTTTGACTCTGGGTTTCTGCCCACTCCTGGGATGGCTAGTAGTCACCGAGAGTGTGCTTAAACCCCGAGCGTACTTGACTTCCGGACCCTTCAGCCTCCGGTCTCTCACAATCTCGAAAAGGAAGTGATTGGGACCGACAGGTCTCTCCGTCCTTCAGCCTCCGGTCTCTCACTATCTTGAAAGAGAGGTGATTGGGACCGTCAGGTTCTTTAGCTCTGCCTGGTTATCATGATCAGCACTCAGCACTTTACCACTAGATTCGTCTAGGCGAGAGGCTGCCGGATTTTCTACTTGCACCTTAAGCCGAGTTGTCCCGGTAACCTTGCCAGACGCTCCAGTGTTAAATACTGTTTGCTATCTGTGCTCCAGCTTGCTCAGCTCCGCTTGGTTGTGCTCAGCTACTACTCTATCATCATGCCACGTATTTACCTGATATGTTAACACTTGCTATGCCATTACTTCATATCTGTCTTTTACATGCTACTATTTAACACCTGTTGTACCACCTGACAACTGAGGTGTTATCACGTAACACCAAACATGCTACTACTTGGCAAGACCCTTGTTATGACATGACTTGCCACCGAACTAATATTAATCTCTTGACATGATTGGTCACCTGCCAAATATCATCCTCCTGTCATGCTATCCCTTGACACCCGACATGATATACTTGACTCTCATGATTATCACGATAACGGAATGATAACCTGACATCTTGATAGTACAAACTGTACTCCTGATACACATGTATTCCTGATATTCCTGACTTATTCCTGCTCATTCCCGGAATCTGATAATCATCGAATAAACCGTAAAATGAGACAACTTACATCGGGTCGGGGGAAACTTGCAGCTATCAATATATGTTCGTGTTTACAGTGGTATTAGGCATGTTGTGCAACTAAAACTTCCGGTCTGACCGTGGGCCTCCAGGGGACCGAGGGGAGAGCTGGCTCCCTCCTTCCTGGTACCATCTTGATAAGGGCATCCATAAGACCCTCCTGAATCGCCTTGCGGTAGGTTCCATCACCAAGCAACGGAACATCCTGGGCCGTGGTCCCGGGTATGCACGGTACCCACTGTAAACATTGTTCGTTGATACCCCCGTTGGTTTTCAATAACAACCTTGCTTTACTCAGATGTGGATATATGTGTGCTAGGATGCTAGTTCACATATCTTGACATCAGGGTAAGACGAGTAATAATAATAATAATAAAAGATGCCAACTATGGATCCGTTGTATGCTTTACCGAGCTTACTTCTATTGGGTTTTACATCGGATTTCTAGTTTTATGATTATTATCATATTCGCTGCTCATACCCTGCTTTATTCCTTGTGTTCCATTCCATCAGTCTCATGTTCCTATCTACCATACCATGAGTACTTCCTGCTTGATATCACTTGTTATATATCTACCTGCCTATACATGCTCATGCTCACGACACGGATTTCAATGCATGATTATGATTCGGTTTTATCGATACACTTGTACTTATCTCAGCACGCCATCTGGCTTTTGTATCACCACTCGCCTGGGGAGTTCTATCTGACTCCCCTGGATTCTCATGTCCAGGTCATGGAGCTTGGAGCATGTGAATTCCCCAGTTGTTGGTCATAGTGGCGCAGCGGTAGCATGAATCTCCAGCAGACCATCTGAAGCTGTATCCTTCCAGGCCCCTGTGTGCCTCTCGAGTTTTCCTTTTGTAAACTCGTGAGTGCCTTTGTACTGTTCACTCTTGTACATCTCTTTGTATTCTTGCATTTGCGCCTATCGGTGATGTAATATTATTGTAATATTATCACCTCTGGTGATAACTTTGTAATTGTACTCATGTGTTGGAATGTATAATGCACCACTTATTTCGTACTCTGATTCTTGCCTGTACTGATGCTTAGCGTATATACGTGAGGGTATTTCGGACCTGCGTATATACGTTGCAGTAACGTCTCCGTACCCGCCGGGATCGGGGCGTTACAGGATTGTATCAGAGCCTAGGTTCTTACATCCTCAGTACGTCCAGATGGCAAATTAATGGTAAAGAAATTTGCAACTGGAATGCATGAGTCCTGGTTATACAATCCAACTACAAGTACAGAGTTATCTATTTTTCTTGATCATCTTTCCTTTGATTCCTAATTTCCTCTATCTTTCCCCTGTTTTGGTTTTTCGAAGCCTTTATACCAACTTAAGATATAGATATACTAGAGAGGTAGTGGCTAGTTCTGAATGAAGTTATGACATGATCTCTTCGGCCAACTCTATGAAGCTCGGTATTCTTTGGATTGATCCTGATCGGGTTATCTTTCAGAAGTCAGTAGTCAGGATTCTCTACGGGTATTCTATATTCTCGGCTATATCTTTCAGAGTGATCGATGCCTGGTATTCGGAATTCTCAATTATCGGTCTTCTTTATTACGCTCAGTATTATCGACGTTTCCTTTATCTTCAGTATTCTGGCTTATTCTCAGAGCGACATTAAGTATACAGTACAGCGGGAATTCTATTGCAAAGCTGTGTTATCAGTCAGTATTATTTGGCATCGTTCGGAGATTATACAGCCGGAAGAGCAGAGGATGTCTATATTCTGATTATTGTTCAATCAACTTGAGAGCCCTACCTATAGTGCTTCATATCTTAATTGGTATAAATTCCGCTCTTGTCCGCTTTGTGTTCAATTTACCCCTTATCGAAATTGCGAGGACGCAATTTTTGTAAGGTGGATGGATTGTAACACCCCGTTCCCAGAATACGTACTTAGTTGCGTATTCAGATTTTTTGATCGTATTTTTTGATTTACTTCCTGTATTTGTTTTGTATTATGAATTATTTATATGATCGTTTTGTCTTGGATCCGGATTCACGGACTCGGAGTCAGCCCTAGTCCGAACCGAGAACCCGATCCTAGTGAATTGCTCGATTTGGTCTTTCTGGTATTTAGATTTGACCAATTTCAGTTTTAAACATCATTTTTTAATATTTTAGATTTTCTGTGATTTTTGGAATTTTTCTGAATTAAAATGAAAATCTTCAAAACCGGTGTCGACCAGTGCCGCTGACCGATTCCTGGATTTTTAATTTATAAATGGAGTCAAAATTTGAGAAAATGCTTTCACATATTTACTTAGAATAATATTTACTATCTTAATTCATTTTTTTGAGAATTTTCAGAATTTATCAGATTTCTGCCAGATTTGGTGTCGACCGATATTGGCGACCGATTCCAGAATTTTTAATTTAAAAATTATAAAGAATTTCTTTAAAACGGATTTCACCACGATTCTTAGAATAATATTCTTGATTTTTAGAATTTTTGCGGGTCGTTCCGAGATACTTGATTTTCGGACGATTTCGATATTTTTTCGAAAGTTTTCCGCATCCGCAACCGAATCCCGGGAATCCGCTACTCTAATTATTTTCACTTTTTATTTCAAGAAAATATCTTCCTCTTTTCATTTTCTTTTCCTTTTTCCTTTTCTTCCTTCCTTTTCCTTCCACCAAATTCTCCAAACTTCTCCATTCTTCCATTATCTTCTACATTCTTCCTCCAAAAATATCTCCTTTCCTCCAAAAATATCTTCTCCAAAATATCCAACTCCTCTCCCATCACCATGGCCGGCCAAAGGGCCACCTCACCTCTCCATTTTTACAAAAAACCCTCCCTAAAATATTTTTACATCTCCTTCACAATTCCAAATCCTATATATACCTTTCCTTCTCCTTTCCACTTCATTTTTCTCTTCACCAACACCTTAACCACCACCAACTCCTCCTTCATCTCCACCACAACAACAACCACTACAACTTCTCCAACTCCTTACCTCCATCTTCTTCCTCCTCCATCTCCATGTAAACCACCACAAACTCCAACAACTCCACCAAAGCCTCCACCTTCTCCTTTACCTTCTCCAAAAATACCACCACCATCAAAACCCTCCACAAAACCACCACCCCATCACCACATCAAGAGCCGGCCACCTCCTTTGGATTGGGGCCGAGCTCTTCTTCATCGGTAATATCTCCGATGATTATTCCGGTAATCGTTCGCGATTATTCCGGTAATCATTACGGTGACGATTACAACGACAACAACTAACATCACCATCACCTCTACTATTTTCCACCACCATCTTCACTTTCACCATCACTTTCACCATCACAACACCACCTCCATCTCTACTACTTCAACCTCCAAACATCACCTCCTTCACCTTCTTTTTCATTACTCCATCAAAATCCAACTCCTCCACCAAATAACACCACCACCAAAGCAAGCACCTTTCCCTTTCTCTCTCCCTCCTCCTCTCTGTATATTGCTGACGCGGATCTCACCCCCGCGTCCAGGCAACGCCTTAACGCGGATCTTCACGTTCTTGGCATCTATTTAAACGCGGCCTTCGCGTTCTTGTACCGACGCAACGCGGAGTCCATGTCCGCGTCTGTGTCCCTTTCATGTCTGCACGACGCAGAGCTAATGCCCGCGCCTGTGTTCTTCTCATGCTAACGCGACGCGGAACCCATGACTGCGTCCGCGTTCTTCTCGTGTCCTGACTTGAACGCAGGTCTCGAACCCCGCGTTTGTGGCACCTTTGCGACGTGATTCCCGCGTCTGCTATTCCCGCGACGCGACTCCCGCGTCTGCGACTCCCGCGTCTCACTCTCAAAAACCCGCGTCTCCCTGTGTCTCCTTCTCTCTCTAGTTTCCTCTCTCTTTCTCTCTCTAACTCTTTCTCTCTCCTCTTCACTTATTATATTTATGGCGCGTACGCGAGTTCCATGGATTTCAGAGTTTTCGGTTCTTCCGGAGATTTAGGCGAGTGTCCTCGCTCTCGCCTCCATTTGGGTTTCCCGCTTCGTCGGGTCGACATGCATTTTATTCCATGTTTCATGTATTATGTTTTGGGCTGAGTCCCTGTATCTGTGTATGGCCGAGTGCCAATGATTGGACATGTATTGCTCTGTGATGAATGCTTATATAGGGTAGTTTCATTCTTATACATATACCATGCCTGTGATGTATTGTACTGCTTTATACCATGCGTGGTCGACCCTTCGTGGTCGTTTGACTCTGGGTTTCTGCCGACTCTTGGGATGGCTAGTAGTCACCGAGAGTGCGCTTAAACCCCGAGCGTACTTGACTTCCGGACCCTTCAGCCTCCGGTCTCTCACGATCTCGAAAGGGAAGTGATTGGGACCGACAGGTCTCTCCGTCCTTCAGCCTCGGTCTCTCACTATCTTGAAAGAGAGGTGATTGGGACCGTCAGGTTCTTTAGCTCCGCCTGGTTATCATGATCAGCACTCAGCACTTTACCACTAGATTCGTCTAGGCGAGAGGCTGCCGGATTTTCTACTTGCACCTTAAGCCGAGTTGTCCTGGTAACCTTGCCAGACGCTCTAGTGTTAAATACTGTTTGCTATCTGTGCCTCTAGCTTGCTCAGCTCCGCTTGGTTGTGCTCAGCTACTACTCTATCATCATGCCACGTATTTACCTGATATGTTAACACTTGCTATGCCATTACTTCATACCTGTCTTTTACATGCTACTATTTAACACATGTTTGTACCACCTGACAACTGAGGCGTTATCACCTAACACCAAACATGCTACTACTTGGCAAGACCCCTTGTTATGACATGACTTGCCACCGGACTAATATTAATCTCTTGACATGATTGGTCACCTGCCAAATATCATCCTCCTGTCATGCTATCCCTTGACACCCGGCATGATATACTTGACTCTCATGATTATCACGATAACGGAATGATAACCTGTCATCTTGATAGTACAAACTGTACTCCTGATACACATGTATTCCTGACTTATTCCTGCTCATTCCCGGGATCTGATAATCATCGAATAAACCGTAAAATGAGACAACTTACATCGGGTCGAGGGAAACTTGCGGCTATCAATATATGTTCGTGTTTACAGTGGTATTAGGCATGTTGTGCAACTAAAACTTCCGGTCTGACCTGTGGGCCTCCAGGGGACCGAGGGGAGAGCTGGCTCCCTCCTTCCTGGTACCATCTTGATAAGGGCATCCATAAGACCCTCCTGAATCGCCTTGCGGTAGGTTCCGTCACCAAGCAACGAAACATCCTGGGCCGTGGTCCGGGCATGCACGGGACCCACTGTAAACATTGTTCGTTGATACCCCCGTTGGTTTCCAATAACAACCTTGCTTTACTCAGATGTGGATATATGTGTGCTGGGATGCTAGTTCACATATTCTGACATCAGGGTAAGACGAGTAATAATAATAATAAAAGATGCCAACTATGGATCCGTTGTATGCTTTACCGAGCTTACTTCTATTGGGTTTTACATCGGATTTGGTTTATGATTATTATCATATTCGCTGCTCATACCCTGCTTTATTCCTTGTGTTCCATTCCATCAGTCTCATGTTCCTATCTTACCATACCATGAGTACTTCCTGCTTGATATCACTTGTTATATATCTACCTGCCTATACATGCTCATGCTCACGACACGGTTTTCAATGCATGATTATGATTCGATTTTATCGATACACTTGTACTTATCTCAGCACGCCATCTGGCTTTTGTATCACCACTCGCCTGGGGAGTTCTATCTGACTCCCCTGGATTCTCATGTCCAGGTCATGGAGCTTGGAGCATGTGAATTCCCCCAGTTGTTGGTCATAGTGGCGCAGCGGTAGCATGGATCTCCAGCAGACCATCTGAAGCTGTATCCTTCCAGGCCCCCTGTGTGCCTCTCGAGTTTCCTTTTGTAAACTCGTGAGTGCCTTTATACTGTTCACTCTTTTACATCTCTTTGTATTCTCGCATTTGCGCCTATCAGTGATGTAATATTATTGTAATATTTATCACCTCTGGTGATAACTTTATAATTGTACTCATGTGTTGGAATGTATAATGCACCACTTGCTTCCGTACTCTGATTCTTGCCTGTACTGATGCTTAGCGTATATACGTGAGGGTATTTCGGACCTGCGTATATACGTTGCAGTAACGTCTCCGTACCCGCCGGGATCGGGGCGTTACAAACCGAGCCTTGCTCCAACAATGTAACAGAATACAATGCCCCTTGATTGGAATGCAAGTCGCCGATGAGATTGGCGTTAAAAATCTCGAGGCATACGGTGACTCTAAACTCATCGTTAACCAAGTTTGCGGGGAGTATGAAGTCAGACATGAAGACTTAATACCCTATTACAACGCAACTATCTCTATGGCCGAGAGGTTCAGAAACTTTTACATCGACCATGTGCCACACCAGTAAAATGCGCATGCAGATGCACTGGCATCTCTCGCTACCTCATTAGCCCTTCCAGCTGGAGGGTAGAGAAAATATTGTATTGTTCAAGGGTCACTTTTGAAGATCACCAAAAGCCGACAAGAGACTGTCAAGCCAAAGAAGCTCTTGAAACTTCGGCCAGTCCAGAGCTTAGGGATTGGCGATTCTCGTACATCGACTATGCCTTGTACGGCATCCTGCCTGATGATCCCAAAGAAGCAGCTGCCATTAGAAGGAAAGCCCCCAAATTCTACTATAATGCGAGCACGCGAACACTGTATCGCCGACCGCATGACGGGATCCTCCTCCGCTGCCTATCACAAAAGGAGGCGCAGGAAGTACTCCAAGAAGCGCATGATGGCATGTGTGGAGCTCATCAGCCTGGTCCAAAGCTTGGGAATCGACTCGGAAGACTGGGATATTATTGGCCTAAGATGATCCCGGGTGCCATCACTTATGCCAAACGATGTCACGCCTGTCAAGTCCATGGTGATTTATCCATCAAGCACCAGAATATCTTCGTTCTACAACCTCTACCTGGCCATTTGAGATGTGGGGGATGAACGTAGTCGGCCCTATCAGCCCACCATCATCCAAAGGATATCGGTTCATCTTAGCTATAACCAATTACTTCTCTAAATGGGCCGTAACTATTCTTTGAGGGAGGTAAAGACATATGATGTGATTAATTCCTGAAGTATCACGTCATCTACCGTTTTGGTGTGCCACGACGAATTGTCCATGACAACGTGCCCCAATTCGTCAGTCAGGCTTTTCAGAGTTTCTGCAATAAGTTCAGAATTCAGAGTGTGTCTTCAACGGCATACTGCGCAGCTGCTAATGGCCTCACAGAAGCTTTCAACAAAACTATCGGAAAACTTCTCAGGAAATTCGTCTCGAAAAGCCAACGTGACTGGGACGATAGGTTAGGTGAATGCTTATGGGCCTATCACATAATGATCTGAACCCCAATAAAAGCTACACCATTCTCTTTGGTATTGAGAGTGAAGCTGTACTCCCGCTAGAAATTCAAATCCCATCTCTACGTGTGGCCTTGACGGCAGAGATGACGATTGAGGAGAAGCATCGATTGCGACTCCAAGAGTTGAGGCTTTAGATGATAAACGCCTGCAAGTTCAGTAGCAAATCAAGCTCTATCAAGCTCAAATTACCAGAGCCTTCAACAAGAAAGTTAAGGAGCGAACTTTTAAGAAAGGTGACCTTTTCTTAGATGTCAGAAGACCTATGGCAATGACACATAAGACAAAATGAAAATTTCAGCCCAAATGGGAAGGACCATTTGTAGTAGAGTTGGTCTACTCAAATGGAGCATATCGCCTCATAACCTCAGACGGTGAGACGCTCATGATGCCAATCAACGACAAATTCTTGAAGAAATACTATCCTTGATGGCACTCTTCTCCTGATCAGGTTAATACTACACCTCTGATCGAAAATCTAGATCCAAGAACAACAACAAGGAAAGCTTTCCTCTACTGGATCACATCACGGTCAATCAGCATCAAGCTAATCAAACGCTAGTTACATCACGATACATGATGTAAATACTTAAGAGGGAATAAAATGCAAAACTTCAGCTTTAGTTTAGTTACTCTTCTACTGACATCCAACGCCTCCAATGGCTAATGACAGAGGAAAATGTTGGCTTTCAAGTCCAACATAAGTCTTCGATAACTCATCATGCTGAGGGGAATAGCATGGCTAGCCCAACTCAAATGATAGTTGGTAAAGGCACACCAAATCTGTTGATAGCTGAGGGTTTGCTAAAAATCTTAAGGGACTTGGTCCCATTTTCTCCACCAAAATCTCTTACCAATTCTCACCTATAGAATGATAGAGCCACAAAAATACCTGTGTTCATTTTTCAAATGAAATGAACTAGGATTTGTCAAGTTCAATATTAAACCTCTAATAAACCAGATTTTTCAATCCCAGTGGATTCTGTCAAGTTAACATTAAACCTCTGACATTTCAAACTTCACTTGTCAATTCTCATCAGTAGAATGACAAGTCATCAAAATTGCTCATATCGCAAATCAACCACTGTCAAATTAACATTAAACCTCTGACATTCCAAACTTCACTTGTCAATTCTCATCAATAGAATGACAAGTCCTCAAAATTGATCATATCGCAAATCAACTATTGTCAGGTTAACATCACACCTCTGACAAACTACTGTTAAGTTTAACACAACACCTCTAACAGTGATTAAGTTGTTGCTAAGTTCAAAATTAAACCTCTGACAGCACTTTTCCTCAGGCTTCCATATCGAAGCTGAGATGAGCGATACTAAGTTTAACATCACACCTCTAACGTCCAGTTCATTGCTAAGTTTAACAATACAACTATGGCAATGACTTTCCTTCGAACTTCCCTATCAAAGTCGAGATGACTAATGCCAAGTTAAAAATTACACCTCTAGCATTATCTTCACTGCCAAGTTTAATATTACACCTATGACAGTGATGTTTTCAGTCTTCCTAAATGAAACTGAAATTCCGTTGAATCAAGTTAATATCACACCTCTGACCCGCATTCCTGTCAAGTTAATATCATACCTCTAACAGTAATCTTGAATTTCCGAATGAAATTTCTCAACTTTGACTTATTAAGTTAATTATCGCATTTCTAGCAAGTCAAGAATCCCTACTTCTATATGTTTGATTTTTAAAAAAAAAAAATGGAAATTCAAGACATATAAGAAGACAAGGAAAAGTGTCACTTTTATTAATATTCAAATATATGAAAGTGATACAAGATGCTCTCTTATACAATAAGATTGAGTGTTACAATAAAGGAGTACAAAGAAGTCCCTCTCTCTGAGCGAAAGGTTGCACTCACTCCTCATGTAATACCCCGATTATTTAAAATCCTAATTTAATATCCTAATATTTGATTTCGTGATCCGACAGAATTATTTAAGATGATGATTGAACGTGTTTTGTGTAAAATAGAATTTTATTTATTTTAATTTTTATTATGGGGGAAATTTGAAGTGAAATAAATATTTAATAAATTCAAATATAGGTGTAAGAATATTTGGCATGTATATATATGGATATGGAACATATGTGCGTATACAAATATATACATTGCATGGATGTATTGGAATATTGTGTAAATACAAGATAATACAAGTAAATACCAAGAAAAATACCATAATTATATATTCATAATAGTTAGTGAAAGAGGGTAGGTATGCATGAAGTGGGTAGATGGATGGCTAAGATTTTATTTGGGAATGGTGGAGACATGTGGCATGAGTAGGGACATGTGGCTTCATGAGAGGAAGGGAGAGAAATTCATAGTGCAAATTTTGTTTGGGAAGGGGGTTATGTGTAAATGGAGGGATGAATAAGTTTCCCATCTCTCTCTTTCCTTTCTCAGGCTGAAAGTTACGTTTCCTTTCATCTCTCCTAAATTAGGGAACCCTAGAGAGAAATTTCTCTCAAAACCCTCTCTCATTCTCATCCCAAAAAATTTTCAAACCCTAAGAGATCATCTCTATTCTCTCTCTCTCTCTCTTTCTCTCGCGGATCCGGGCGGCCGAACGGTCGGCCGGCCAAGGACGGCCGGCCATGGGCGGCGGCCGGCCAAGGGCGGCGGCCATGGGGCGCGCCGACCGGCCATGGGCCGCGGCCGGCCGGCGGAGCAAGGTGAGGGAGTTCTAAAGTTTTCCTTTTTCCCTTTATTTTCTTGCAAAATTTTGATGATATATCTTTAGATCTCTCGGTATATTGTTTGATCTCAAATGGAAATTTATAAATTTGTTGTGATTATGATACTAGATTATGAGAAAGAGGATGGGAAACCCTTCGATCTATTTGATATAATTTTTATATTTCCGTGACAAAAATAAAATAACTTCATGACCTAACTCATTTTATTCTGAATAGAGTAATCAAATAAGAGAACTATTAGTGGTGAATTAATTTGGTGAAGGGATTTAAAGACATTTGAAACTAACCCAAAATTTGGGGACATTAGAAATGGGTGCAAATCTGTCCAGTTTTTATGATCTGTAAATTCAGAGGGAGTTCGCCTAGGTATTATGAGTAATAAATATCATATTATATGTCGTTAGAAAGATAATCAAGTCAGCTTTCTAACGGTTCTTACCGTATCCCTATTGAAGGTCTGTGTTGAAAGTTATCGTCAAAATACGGCAAGTTGGTCAACACTACTGTGTTGCAGAATTTTTAACCGATCAAGGAGTTTCTGATTTTAGTATATTTTTATTAAATTAAACGTGTCATGTAATATATCGTTGGAAAGATAATCGAATCTACTTTCTAACGGCTTTTGCGGTGTCCCAATTGAGGGTCTGTGCTGAAAGTTATCATCAAAATAGATCGGCTAGTCAAGATTCTTGAGTTGCAGAATTTTCTTTTATGATTGAGGAGTTTCTGAATTTTCATTTACTAGTTAACTCAATTATAAATGTCATTTAATAAACTATCAGAAAGGTGATAGTATCTCTAAGCACATGAATTTTAAACCTGTGTTGGTTGGACGTTAGGAATCCTTTGAGAAACAGTAGAAAACATAAATCATGTCGAAAATTAGTTTTCTCCTTATGAATTACCATTTAAGGGGAGGCCCATGAGAATTTTTTTAGAATAAATAGAGAGGCATGTTGCGCCAAGCTCAGAACTGAATACGCTCCTAATAATGAATGTTGATATTTCATAAATTTTATATGTTTGTTTTTATTTAAGAGGTAACCCCAGGATCTGTCCTCGTAAATAATTAGAAAGAAGTTAAAAAGCTGGAAAGATTATACTACTTGTGCCTAGTGGCAGCAAGGCGTATTGGGTTTTGGACGGCGATACTTATTCTAAAATTTGGTAGGTTATGACTCGATACATTCTTGACGTAATAATTTTTGTTAAATTTCTAGTGCAGCCAGTGAAACGACATATAATCATCCTATCAGATTTATATAAATTTCAGAGTCGTGGTGCGAGATCAAGTGGAGCTCTGGACCCAATAGCACCAGATTAGAAGTCTCTGAGCTCCGCATAAAACAATAGTCTCATGAAAGAGCTCTTATCCTTGTGTTATATTATTTCAAGTTCAGGTAGGTTTATTGTTGGACATATCTGCATCATTAAATAATTACTGTTGCAGGTTTCCAACTCACAGCCCCGGGCTAATAAGACTGTGATTTTCAACTCTATAATTTCGGGTTAGGATTAGGCTGAAAATTTTATTGACAATATTCACAAGTTGGGAGTGCTGTGATAGAAGGGTATAAAGGAGGAGATTGTAACCAATTTTCATACTACTTGTCTATAAGAATTAACATGGTACTCACGTCACACCAGGCATTGATGTTTTAGACTTGAGCTGCTCGGAGGCAAATTCTGATACGGTTAGAGCAATGTATTGTTTATATAGGGTGTCTCAGTATCTTTATTTCAATAGCCCAGTGCACGTAGATCATCGAAGTAAATCATAGTGGTGAGATATTCTTCAAAATCAACTTCTAGGCAGTAAGTTCTCAAGTTTATGAGATTTAGTTTTCTAAATATTATATGCGAAGGTCTTGATTCATAAACTCATCATATATAGGTAATAAGGCTGCAGGAGCCCGTCCAAGCATTTATTTAAACAACACTTCGTTGATTTCCCTGGCTATGAACAATAGCTAATTACTTTCTCAATAGGAAGAAAGATCTAATATTGATGGTTAACTATAAATTGATGCAATAGAAGACTACGAAGAAATATATAGTGGATACCACATGGCTGTGAGCTTAAAAAAAACTATATCTTTTCATATTGCCTCATAAATATGTGAATTTTAGGCATGAGCAATTATATCATTGATGTTGGTGTCCATAGAGGATACTTCGCTTTAAATTGTGAGATTGAAAATCAATAGTTACGTAAGTGGCAGTTATGAAAATCGTCAGAGATGGAACTGTTAATTACGAAGTCGGGAATCAAGATTGATAATGAATTGTCTAATCATATTGGTAGTCATTAATTGACTAACTGACCGAATAATTATGGTATTAGGAGTTCTGTCGGAACCATACTAGACATATGAGCGTTAAGAAACTAGTGATGTTAGACGTATGAATGAAAGCTCGGGTGCGTTGATGTGAATAGAAATCCAACATTATTACTGATACTCGGGTGTAAATTATTATAAGAGTTTCTCATAATAGATAACTTGTTGATATTGCTTATTCTTCATATGGTTATTGATACACTGTGCACCCACATCTAAGTGATGATTGTTTACAACCTTGATGTACGTTGGATATATATGAAATTGACGGGGATGTCACATGAACATAACTAGAAAGTTGTATACCTATGTGACAATTATCTTTGCCCTCAAGCAACAATTTTAGTATTTGTTTTGTTGATGAATTGATCTCCATGACGTGTATGCATTGTAAAATTTACGATCATGATTGTATGCTACATAATTGAATGTTGATGTGCTAGTAGCACAACTCAAAAGGCTAATACTTAACAAAATAAATGAGAAGCTGACTCATTAAATGGAGATGATTAGATCACTACAGTATTAACTGGTAACTCATATATATGTATATACACATATGGTGTGTCATATATGGATGTTAATGGACATTAGTGTCAAACTAAAAGGTAAACTGCAATAAAGGGGTTGGTGTTCGTATTGTGACGAAATCATTATTTGTGCTTTGGAATGTGTGTGTGTATGTTTGTTACATCTTTTGCATTAGAGGAAGGGGCCGGGCAGGTGCCGGTAGGAGGGGGGAAGACGGTAGGATTGTTATATATATATATATATATATATATATATATATATATATATATATATATATATTGGAGGAAGGGGCCGTGCGAGAATCGGTAGGAGGGGGAAGACGGTGTTACTGTTGTATATACATACAAATATTTATATAGGAGGAAGGGGCCGTGCGGGAGCCGGTAGGAGGGAGAAGACGGGGAATTCTCACACTTCACTGTGGTTGTATATGCATGTGTATCATGTGTGTTGTGCACATCTCTAAGTATGATATGTGAATATCGTGAAGTGTAGTATGATTATGTGTGATCGCGTTATCCATATGGATAAATTATACTTAGATGATATGGGGTGATATTGTGGTATTGTATTACCGAGACATATACTTACCCCCCATGAAACTTCGATTTTGATTGGTTGTACCTAATGTATGAGATATGAGTTATGTGATGATATGTATCAAAAGTACTTAAAACAGAGCCATGCATAAGTTATAATAACTGAGAGAGTATCTTATTGAATTTCTAGACCAAGTAATCTGCAACAGAAAAACTAAAGAAAGTTAAAGAGAATCGATTCTAGAGAAGTCAGACCGTCACATAGATTATATGAATCCTTGTGTTAATTATTCATTATAAGATATTACTCTCTCATCGTTTCATTTGTTCATCTGTACTTTCTAAAATTGTTGAAGAAAGAAACACGCACCTTAATTGTATTTTCCTTCCTTGATTCACTTTGATTCTCTCTCACTGAGCTGTCGAGCTCACTCCCTCCCAGTTTTATATTTCAGGTCGCTGTATGGCAGAAGACCAGCTTGAGATTTAGGCGTTTGTTGAGAAGTTTATTATTAATGATTGTATTAGATTGTAATTTAGTTCCTGTTGGGAATCCTACTTGATGTATACTGATACCTTATGTACGTTTTGAGAGATGGATATGTATGAAGTAAGTTAGATTGTAATTATGATGATGTGTTAAAGTTATAGTTAAATCTGTTTATATTGTGGATGCCGAGAGGAGTACTCTCGGGCATATGTTTTCTTTTGTTTCATATTAGTAGGCGATGTCAAGCCGAAATTATATTTGGAGAATTATCAGGCCGTGTTGAGCCGAGGTATTATTATGATTGCTTGGGTGATTGTTAACTTTGACTTACATGTTTAATCATGAGAATAGTGGACTGTTGTTGGTCAAGATCACTGTAAATTGAAATATATATTTGGGCATGTAACATTTACAAAGGAAGTGCTGCCGAAAATTTTACGAGCTTGGAGATGATTACGATAATCTATCAGAATAAGAGAATATTTTGTCATTTGGAATTTCTGAAATCTGGGACCGTTACACCTCAAGACATCTACACTGCTCAAATACAAGATGTTTGGAAGAGCATCGAAGAAAGGCTGATCAGTGTTGAGACGATTGGATGCTGATTACACCATGATGCATGATGTAAACATTGAAGAAGCTCATCGCTAACCAAGAACAATTGTGTTTCTTAAGGTCGAAATGCAGAAGCACATTCTGATTCCACCCGACCAACTGGCGTGGGATGTAATCCTTCGTTGATGAACATCTTCATTACCAGAAAGTCATCTAATGAGCATGGGTTTTTCCTCGATGTCACTTCTGGCAGTAGGATTGGTGAAGGGAGGATCCGAGACCTTACAGGTGACGTCCTCTTTCCTGACTTACAAGAGGACCATACCCACCACCATACCCACTGTGATCATGACAAACCAAGGACACTGCTGGTGCGTCATGTCCAATAAGGCCTTGACGAATGTCATTAACCGCGTGAATCCTCCTCGCCTACGAACATGAGCTTTGATCCCCGAGCGTCACCCAATCGAACAAGCTCGCGGGTCAAAATATTCTCCCAAGAGCCCAGTGAAGATGCGGAAGACTGACGGAGACTGCCAGAACCTACAAGAAGTAAAAAACTAAAAGGTTAAAATTCTGTTAAGTCAGGACTGTAAGGGCAGACGCGGCTGAAATTGTAAACTTCAAACGCGGGGATGACCAGTGCAGAAGGTTTAAAAT
This sequence comes from Agave tequilana, assembly GCA_038442645.1. Classification (NCBI taxonomy): domain Eukaryota; kingdom Viridiplantae; phylum Streptophyta; class Magnoliopsida; order Asparagales; family Asparagaceae; genus Agave; species Agave tequilana. Next base: position 32,925 of record JAVJIF010025694.1, on the reverse strand, counting down.
TCTGTTTAGGCGGAAGGTAAAAGCTGAAGGCCAGACGCAGTTGAACCTGCGAACTTCAAACGCGGATTTAACTAGCGCAGATCTGAACGCGGTCTAGTTTTAGACCGCGTTCAAGATACGAGACACGAGGTAGATCAGACGCAGAAGTCACCACACCCGCGCTTGAGAAACATGGGTTGCCAGATCTAATCCCAGAGTCTTAAAAGAATTAAAATTCTTCGAGTCAAGAACCTCAAATGCGGGCTCAAAATCCAAGTACAGAGTTCATCACATCGCATTTGAAGGATTTTGAGTTAAAATCCAAGGTCAATCGACTCACGCTTCATCAAGAAGTCTAAAAGACACGACTTTCGAATAACGGGCGCATCAGTCAGACTTCAAGAGAAGATCAAAAGATCGAATCTCTTTGAGGGGCAAGAAAACAGAAACTCAGCGGGACTGAGTATTTCATGGCGATAAGTAGTTCCTACCCGAAGAAGAACTCTCTAAAAGTTGAACTTTATGCATCAAGGCGTGGACGGTAAAATCACTTAAGGCAATGCTTTTTTGATCTTGAAATCACTTGACAGTGATAATCTTTGAAAAAGATTAAAGGAAAGCATGGAAGCTTTGAGTTCTTTCTATTCATTTGAACATATCCCCTTAAAGGGAAGAAGGACAAATCAAGACGAAGACCCTCAGAGCGCATGCTCTCAAAGGGAAACAACCTAGATAATGGGCTGTTAAGGGGATGAGTCCTATTTATAAGCAAGCCATAAGGCTTACACTTAATGGCATAAAAATCAAAGCCATCAGCCTTAATTCCTGCACGAAAATCAAAGTCCAATGAGGAACTGACGCGTGGATTGCCACTTCAGGAAACATCAAAAAATACAAGTCCCCAATCGTGACTTGACATTTAAAGATCTAATAAGATCTTTAAGGCGGACTGCATGTGACGCTTAGGAGGCTGCGTTAGTCGCAGACTCAGAGGTCACGTCCTTTCATAAACCCGAGGGCTGCGTTCCCTTCATTCCTATTGAAGAAGCCACAACCGCATCTCCTGAAGTGGTTCAAAGCCGCGTCTCCTTAAAAGATGGAACCACCCTCCATGACTATTCAGACTCGTACTTCAAAGTTTGCGCCTTCCCCAGGGACCTGAATTGCGTCTCTATTGAGTCAGAGCCGCGTCCCCATCAACCAGCTGAGCCCCGCGCGTTAGACTTGAGGAGCCTAAGACCGCGTCTCCACTGCATCCTGAATTCTGCATCCTGACAGAATCAGGGGCCGCGTCCATTGATCTACGTCCTTTCATAAACATGAAGGTCGCGTCCCCTTTTATTGAAGAACACAAATTCGGGTCTCAGAATCACGCCTTTTGTTTTTAAGCCAGAGGCCGCGTTCTTCGGCAAATTAATAGATGCGTCCCCACTCTGAGTGAGAACTGCATCTCTAAAGCAACATGACCCTTGCATCTACAAGACTTGCATCTAGTCTTTACTTCTGCAATCAGTTCAACATTACACTGGCACAAGCAAACGACTGTTTACCCCTGGTTCAACAGTATACCAGTAACCAGCTCAGAGTATTGAGAAGGTCTGTACTGCGTATCTAGACACTCATCATGATCATCTTTGGTGGCTTCAAAGGGTTTTACAGTACACTCACGAATACCAAATTTCAGATAAAATCAAGCTTAGAGTATCTCAAATGATTGTCATTCCAATCATGAGAAGTATGAATTCAATCAAAGTTCAAAGTATTTCGAAATCCGTCCCAGTCAACCGCGGAATATCGAAAACTTTGGAGGGGGTTCTGTAGACTGTCTAAAAATCACTGAAGACAAGTCATTAAAAAGCAGAATCCAAACTTTAGACGCAAGGCTAGTCATCGCCACTAGCCTAGCACTAAGACGCGAGGGTTGAAGCTCGCGTCTCGACATCACTGTAAGGACTAAGACCTAGTACCGATTATTGGTCTAAAGATCCACTTAGTACCAATTATTGGTCTATCGTGAGGCCTAGGAACAAGGTGTCAAATTTGGTTGCGCTCAAATTGATTGAGTTCCTCTTGCATGGCTAGCAACCAATATGAGTCCGCCTCGGCTTCGAGGATGCTTTTGGGTTCAAAATGAGAAATGAAAGCAAAGTTACCACATAAGTCATGGAGCTTGGAGCGAGTTGTTACCCCTTTAGAGACATCACCTAAGATGAGTTCCTTGGGGTGGTTTGTAGCGTATCTCCAATCTTTAGGAAGCCGTTGAGAGCTTTCTGTTGGCCCAAAGGCCTTCCACTCTAGTTTTGATGATGATTAACTCATGTAGTTATGTGTACTAATAATCTTGTGATTTTAGTTTCAGATCTTTAATCAAGATATTAGTTGGTGAAAGCTTCCACACATCTTTCACATGTTGATTCAAGAGCCCGAGCGTCAAAGATCATATATAGCACTTGCTCGGTGAATCAAGGAGCTTTGGATCAAGCCGACTTGGAGATTGCGCTCTACAAGAAGACTTGGAGATTGCGCTCTACAAGAAGACTTAGGTATCCATAGTTTTAGTTTTGAGTTTAGATCCCAAATTGTAAAGATTAGAATAGTATGATAAGCTCAAGTTCACAACACACACGTCTCATGTTTTGATTATTGGTTTTTGGTTTTTCGGTTTTAGGTTTAACCGATTTGGTTTGCATGAATAGATATTATATCAAAACAAGTTTACATGGTTTAATGTATATTAGATTTGTTCTATATATATGCATGCTTCAACTCTTAGACAAACTTACTTTGATATACCTATTTCATGAGTTTTATATTTTGGTATTTACAACAAAACATATTTTGGACTTAATGACAAAAATCATGATATATATATGTTTCTTGTATATTGAATTTCTATTCATATACAATATGCTTCAAAGTGTTTAAATATCATATTTTTGTATCATGGATGAGTTTTAGACAATGTGTATTTTCTATTCAAAATACAAGGTTTTAGAAAATACGGTTTTGGTTTTTGGCAAAATTTCTATGACACAAAAATAGTCAAATATGTTTGAAATTTGTGTTAGGATTTTTAACACAAGTTTGTATTTCAATATAAAATGATAAAACTATTTTTGTGGAATTTTAGAGATTTTGTGGGTTTTATTATAATATTTTTTCCCAAGATTTCAGACCTGTTTTTGTCTGCCAGGCTTTTCCGGTCGACTGGTACGGTCGACCGCAACAAAGAAGCCAGTCGACCGTTCCGGTCGATTGACGTGCACGGATACGTGCACGCAGGCTGACACTGCATCCGGTCGACCGAAGCGGTCGTCCGACAGAGAGCTGTTTGCTCTCAGGTATTTTCGGTCGACCGAGGCGGTCGACCGGTAGCCACAACGGGTCAAAATTTGACCGTTGGGCGGTCGACCGTCCCGGTCGACCGGAAGGCTATTTCTGGCTAAATTTCTGTCAACGGCTATTTTCTGAAATTGCCTATAAATACCCCATTTGTAAGAGTTTTTCATTAAGATTTTTTGTGCGATTTTTGCTGATTCTCTGGTGTTTTCAAAGCAATCAAAAGAAGTTTTTGAGCTTGAATTGAACAATCCATTTGGTGTTTTCATTAGGGTTTGGAAAATCAAAGAAAGGGTTTTTGGGAAAGAATTTTGATTGAACTATTCTATCTTGATTTCTTGATTTTTCCCAAGGATTTTCTTTGTGATTTCTGATTTCCATTCCTTCGGTTTTCTCCACACTTGAGCAAAAATCTACTATCTATATCTATAGGTTATTTGTGTGGAAGAAGAAGTTGTTTGTGGTTGTTGTTGTGACCACCAAGTTGTAACCCAATCTTTTCTTAGCTTTGTGTTTTGGGTTGTATCCCTCTAGTTGAGAGGTGATCCTTGTATTGGTTGGTGATTGGGAGTTTGTTGTATTGGCTTGGATTTGTGCCTCAAGGAGGAGGTTGTAAAGAGAGGAGTTGGGTACTCCTTGTAAAGGGTCCTAGGTGGACGAGCTAGTGGAAATCCTTCGTGTGTCGAAGGCGGGGATGTAGAGCTGGGTGCTCGAACCTCGATAACATATCTTGTTGTTTGCGCTTGATCCATTGGCTCTCTCTCTCTCTTTACTTTGTGCCTTGCATTTATTTATATTGCTTATTCATATTTGCTTGGCTTGGTTGTGTGCATCACTTGTTGATAACACTTGAGTGTGAATTGCATTAAGTTTTTAAATTCCGCATTTAGTTCCATAGATTAGCATTGTCACCTATTCACCCGCCCTCTAGGTGACTTTTCAATTGGTATCAGAGCTAGCGCTCCTGATATTTAGGTTTAACCACCTAGGAGTGTGATCTTGGTTTGCTAATCTTCATTTGCATTTTCATTTGCACACATATAGTTGCACTAATGGCTAGCCCTCCCATGTTTGACCATTTTAGACTTAATGATTGGAAGGCTAATATGACTAAACATTTAAAAGACCTAGGGCATCTAGTTTATCAAGCCATTACCATAGAATCCCTCCCAAATAGTAGCAAGCATAAGAAGGCCAATGCATTAGCACTTAGAGCACTTAAAGCATCTCTCAATGAATTTCTTTTACCCGTTTTTGATCACTATGATTCGGCTTTTGCAGTTTGGAGCATCTTGACGTCTCCCGAGCTTCAAGGATAATTAACAAGATGAGGAGATCTAAAAGAGAAAAGTCCGGAGAGCAATGCCTCATGGTCCAAGGGAAGAACTCCCTTGAGGTACAATCGGATTCTCATATTGATGATAGCTCTAGTTCCTATTGCCATGGTGTTTTGAAGTTCAAACTTTAAATATGGAACTTGCTCAAAAGCTTGAAAATTTGTTGGAAAAACATGATTTGTTAAAAGAGGATAATCTTGTTCTAAAAAATGAATTAAATGATTTATGCTCTAATTTTGAATTGGTTTTGCAAGAGAAGGAAGAGATTGCAAGTGAACATGACTCACTTAAGTCTAAACTTGAACTTGCTTTAAAGGAAAATGAATTTTTGAAAAATAAAAATGATTGTGATGATGTTGTAAAGCACAATGAGATTTTATCTTCAAAATTGGATTTTACTTTTAAAGAAAATCTTACTTTGAAAAATGATATTGATTCAATTACTAGAGAATTGGATTTGGTTTTGATTAAAAATAAATCTTTGCAAAAAGAGATTGATGTTTGCCATGCTAATGTTGCTTCATGTTCTAGCACACCTATTGCATGCTCCACTTTATCTTCCACTATTAAAAATGATATACTTGTTTTGAAGAAAAATGTTGATAGTTTGGGCTCCACTTTGAGCCATTGTGCCATGAATCACACACGATTGGAAACCTTGGTTCGCAAGAAACAAGTTCCAACCTTGCATGCACACCCATCTAGGCATACACATGCTTTTCATGATCACCACCATCATATGTATGCTCACGTGTACACATGTACACAATGTGGTCGAAAAGGCCACCTTGCTAGATTTTGTTATGATCGTATTTATAATGAAAATTTAGCAACTAATTATGTTTGGGTGAGAAAAGATATTAACCCCCGTGGACCCAAAAGAAAATGGGTACCAAAAACCACCTCTTTGACTTTTGATGTAGGTGGGAGCTCTCGCATCACTTGAGGGCATTGGTGCCTTAAGGTGGATGCATTCTAAGCCTAAAAGGAGAACCATTTGGATGCTTCACTCTCAAGGAGATTTGGTGGGAGGACCACCGTGGTTTGGAGAACTAGAGATGCACCTTCATCGGTTTTGGTATCATTCTCTAACTTCCATTTTTATTTGCATGCTTTTACATGTTCATCTATTCATAGCATGTTTTGTTTCATTGTTTATTATGCTTATGCTATGTTAGTTAGATTAGTGTTATACATGTTTAGTTATTTGAGCACCCATGTTTCATATGGATCTATATTTAGTGTTCACACTTTGTTTAAACTAACATGTATACCCTAGATCTAATGCACATGCATATGCATAAAGATCATATGATTTTCATGTCTCTATGATTTTTTTTTGTTTTAATAATTCGTGTTTTTGATTATCATAATCATATTGATTGTTGACCCGTTTCATGCTTCATGTTTTGACAACTTGCTTGAATGATAGTTTTCATTAAGATTAGGATTTATACTTGTACAACTAGTGAGCTACAAATAAACCTTTATATATGTTTGTGCTTGAACGCTCATTTGTATTCACTTGATGTACTAGTATAGTCTAGTTTTGATGATTATTACATTTGACTTGTATTCACTATCTTACATATTTTGTTTTAACTTTATGTATATGTCCATCTTGTCCAAACTATCATTTATACATATACATCCTTGAGCCACGTGCCTTCATGCATATACTTTTGTGGACTCATTGTGTTTAGGATATGTATGTATACTTTAGTTTGTACATGACATACATATGCCTTGAAGTTTAAATCGTTTGGATGAATTTCATGTTTGCTAAGCGATTTCACATGTATGATGAATCTCATATTTTTAAGATGATTTCAATTAGTGATTTCACATGATTTCATGTTTTTAATATTGAGCTTGATTGTCCATTTTCATGTTGATATGTTTCTCACAACACTTGTACACTCACTCTATCTATGTTTTCTCATGACTTAGTTTTCATGAGTACAAGTTATGCTATATGGATTTTGAGTGTTTTAGTGCCATGTGGTTTACATGTGTCTTCATGAAAATTTTTTTTGGATCTCATACTAGTTGATTCATATAACTAGTTATGATATTCTTCCTTGGTAGAGATTTTCAAATCTATTTTTGAAAACCCCTACCATCTAAGGGAGGTTGGATGGGAGATCATGTTCATGTATGCTTTATAATGAAAATCATTTTAAACTTGCACATGATTGGGTGGTAGGTTATATGAGATATACACTTGTATTTATTGTTGTTTCAATTGGTATCATTGAATTCTTTCAATTGGTATCAATCTTGACATCCTTTTGTATACTCATATATGTTTTGTTTTATATATGTATGCTTACACTTCATTTAGTATCAATTTCAATTGATATCTATCTTTTACATACATATATAGATGATTTATTTGTGCTTCAAGATATCACAAATTTTGTTTATGCTTAGCTTGAACTTTTCAAATTGAAACAATGTTAAAGCAAATTTTCAATTGATTTAATTTTTAATTGGTATCTTATTTCAAGCATATGCATATTTTCTTTTGGTATTTCATAAAAGGGGAGAAAACTAGTATTTTATTTTTCAAATTGGTATTTTATCCTTCAATTGACATTTTTTTGGTATTCCACTCCCTTGCTTTATGATAGAAAATAAGGATTTCAATTGGCAAAGAAATAATTTCACTTGGTATCTTGTGTTTTAAAGAATAATAGTTTCATTTGATATCAAGATTTGTTTTTAAGGAAATTCAAAATTAGTATTGTTTAATTCCAAAATTGGTATCTAGTTTGTTTGTTTACAATTGGTAGGTTATTTGTTTACTTACTAATTGGTATCAAGATTTTCATTTTTTTGTGTTTTCAATTGGTATATGTTCTCGTTTTGATTTCAATTGATTTGTTATTTTTCAATTGGTATCAATATACACTTCATTGTCACATTTTTTTGGTATCATATTTGATTTAACCCTTTATTAGTTCTTTAATTTGAACAAAAAGGGGGAGAAAAATTTATTTTTTTTGCTTTTATTTTTAACCCTTTTCTTTGATGATTGACAAAAAGGGGGAGAAGAATTTGAGTTTTATATGCATATTTGTGTTTGCATATAGTTTACATTTGATGAAAAGAAGCCCTGTTTATATGCATGTCTATGTTTTATGTGCACGTTTTATGTTTCATTTTCAATTGGTATCAAGGGCATGTTTATATATGTTTTAAGAACATTCATTGCATATCTTATATGTTTTATTGTTATGCATGAGTTAAGGGGGAGCTTCTTTGAAGTTTTACTTTAATCCATGCATATATAACTCCATGAGTTTTGTCATCATCAAAAAGGGGGAGATTGTTGACCCAAAGGCCTTCCACTCTAGTTTTGATGATGATTAACTCATGTAGTTATGTGTACTAATAATCTTGTGATTTTAGTTTCAGATCTTTAATCAAGATATTAGTTGGTGAAAGCTTCCACACATCTTTCACATGTTGATTCAAGAGCCCGAGCGTCAAAGATCATATATAGCACTTGCTCGGTGAATCAAGGAGCTTTGGATCAAGCCGACTTGGAGATTGCGCTCTACAAGAAGACTTGGAGATTGCGCTCTACAAGAAGACTTAGGTATCCATAGTTTTAGTTTTGAGTTTAGATCCCAAATTGTAAAGATTAGAATAGTATGATAAGCTCAAGTTCACAACACACACGTCTCATGTTTTGATTATTGGTTTTTGGTTTTTCGGTTTTAGGTTTAACCGATTTTGGTTTGCATGAATAGATATTATATCAAAACAAGTTTACATGGTTTAATGTATATTAGATTTGTTCTATATACATGCATGCTTCAACTCTTAGACAAACTTACTTTGATATACCTATTTCATGAGTTTTATGTTTTGGTATTTACAACAAAACATATTTTTGGACTTAATGACAAAAATCATGATATATATATGTTTCTTGTATATTGAATTTCTATTCATATACAATATGCTTCAAAGTGTTTAAATATCATATTTTTGTATCATGGATGAGTTTTAGACAATGTGTATTTTCTATTCAAAATACAAGGTTTTAGAAAATACGGTTTTTGGTTTTTGGCAAAATTTCTATGACACAAAAATAGTCAAATATGTTTGAAATTTGTGTTAGGATTTTTAACACAAGTTTGTATTTCAATATAAAATGATAAAACTATTTTTGTGGAATTTTAGAGATTTTGTGGGTTTTATTATAATATTTTTTCCCAAGATTTCAGACCTGTTTTTGTCTGCCAGGCTTTTCCGGTCGACTGGTACGGTCGACCGCAACAAAGAAGCCAGTCGACCGTTCCGGTCGACTGACGTGCACGGATACGTGCACGCAGGCTGACACTGCATCCGGTCGACCGAAGCGGTCGACCGACAGAGAGCTGTTTGCTCTCAGGTATTTTCGGTCGACCGAGGCGGTCGACGGTAGCCACAACGGGTCAAAATTTGACCGTTGGGCGGTCGACCGTCCCGGTCGACCGGAAGGCTATTTCTGGCTAAATTTCTGTCAACGGCTATTTTCTGAAATTGCCTATAAATACCCCATTTGTAAGAGTTTTTCATTAAGATTTTTTGTGCGAATTTTTGCTGATTCTCTGGTGTTTTCAAAGCAATCAAAAGAAGTTTTTGAGCTTGAATTGAACAATCCATTTGGTGTTTTCATTAGGGTTTGGAAAATCAAAGAAAGGGCTTTTGGGAAAGAATTTTGATTGAACTATTCTATCTTGATTTCTTAATTTTTCCCAAGGATTTTCTTTGTGATTTCTGATTTCCATTCCTTTGGTTTTCTCCACACTTGAGCAAAAATCTACTATCTATATCTATAGGTTATTTGTGTGGAAGAAGAAGTTGTTTGTGGTTGTTGTTGTGACCACCAAGTTGTAACCCAATCTTTTCTTAGCTTTGTGCTTTGGGTTGTATCCCTCTAGTTGAGAGGTGATCCTTATATTGGTTGGTGATTGGGAGTTTGTTGTATTGGCTTGGATTTGTGCCTCAAGGAGGAGGTTGTAAAGAGAGGAGTTGGGTACTCCTTGTAAAGGGTCCTAGGTGGACGAGCTAGTGGAAATCCTTCGTGTGTCGAAGGCGGGGATGTAGAGCTGGGTGCTCGAACCTCGATAACATATCTTGTTGTTTGCGCTTGATCCATTGGCTCTCTCTCTCTCTCTCTCTCTCTTTACTTTGTGCCTTGCATTTATTTATATTGCTTATTCATATTTGCTTGGCTTGGTTGTGTGCATCACTTGTTGATAGCACTTGAGTGTGAATTGCATTAAGTTTTTAAATTCCGCATTTAGTTCCATAGATTAGCATTGTCACCTATTCACCCCCCCTCTAGGTGACTTTTCAATTGGTATCAGAGCTAGCGCTCCTGATATTTAGGTTTAACCACCTAGGAGTGTGATCTTGGTTTGCTAATCTTCATTTGCATTTTCATTTGCACACATATAGTTGCACTAATGGCTAGCCCTCCCATGTTTGACCATTTTAGACTTAATGATTGGAAGGCTAATATGACTAAACATTTAAAAGACCTAGGACATCTAGTTTATCAAGCCATTACCATAGAATCCCTCCCAAATAGTAGCAAGCATAAGAAGGCCAATGCATTAGCACTTAGAGCACTTAAAGCATCTCTCAATGAATTTCTTTTACCCGTTTTTGATCACTATGATTCGGCTTTTGCAGTTTGGAGCATCTTGACGTCTCCCGAGCTTCCAAGGATAATTAACAAGATGAGGAGATCTAAAAGAGAAAAGTCTGGAGAGCAATGCCTCATGGTCCAAGGGAAGAACTCCCTTGAGGTACAATCGGATTCTCATATTGATGATAGCTCTAGTTCCTATTGCCATGGTTGTTTTGAAGTTCAAACTTTAAATATGGAACTTGCTCAAAAGCTTGAAAATTTGTTGGAAAAACATGATTTGTTAAAAGAGGATAATCTTGTTTTAAAAAATGAATTAAAGGATTTATGCTCTAATTTTGAATTGGTTTTGCAAGAGAAGGAAGAGATTGCAAGTGAACATGACTCACTTAAGTCTAAACTTGAACTTGCTTTAAAGGAAAATGAATTTTTGAAAAATAAAAATGATTGTGATGATGTTGTAAAGCACAATGAGATTTTATCTTCAAAATTGGATTTTACTTTTAAAGAAAATCTTACTTTGAAAAATGATATTGATTCAATTACTAGAGAATTGGATTTGGTTTTGATTAAAAATAAATCTTTGCAAAAAGAGATTGATGTTTGCCATGCTAATGTTGCTTCATGTTCTAGCACACCTATTGCATGCTCCACTTTGTCTTCCACTATTAAAAATGATATACTTGTTTTGAAGAAAAATGTTGATAGTTTGGGCTCCACTTTGAGCCATTGTACCATGAATCACACACGATTGGAAACCTTGGTTCGCAAGAAACAAGTTCCAACCTTGCATGCACACCCATCTAGGCATACACATGCTTTTCATGATCACCACCATCATATGTATGCTCACGTGTACACATGTACACAATGTGGTCGAAAAGGCCACCTTGCTAGATTTTGTTATGATCGTATTTATAATGAAAATTTAGCAACTAATTATGTTTGGGTGAGAAAAGATATTAACCCCCGTGGACCCAAAAGAAAATGGGTACCAAAAACCACCTCTTTGACTTTTGATGTAGGTGGGAGCTCTCGCATCACTTGAGGGCATTGGTGCCTTAAGGTGGATGCATTCTAAGCCTAAAAGGAGAACCATTTGGATGCTTCACTCTCAAGGAGATTTGGTGGGAGGACCACCGTGGTTTGGAGAACTAGAGATGCACCTTCATCGGTTTTGGTATCATTCTCTAACTTCCATTTTTATTTGCATGCTTTTACATGTTCATCTATTCATAGCATGTTTTGTTTATTGTTTATTATGCTTATGCTATGTTAGTTAGATTAGTGTTATACATGTTTAGTTATTTGAGCACCCATGTTTCATATGGATCTATATTTAGTGTTCACACCTTGTTTAAACTAACATGTATACCGTAGATCTAATGCACATGCATATGCATAAAGATCATATGATTTTCATGTCTCTATGATTTTTTTTTTTTTAATAATTCGTGTTTTTGATTATCATAATCATATTGATTGTTGACCCGTTTCATGCTTCATGTTTTGACAACTTGCTTGAATGATAGTTTTCATTAAGACTAGGATTTATACTTGTACAACTAGTGAGCTACAAATAAACCTTTATATATGTTTGTGCTTGAACGCTCATTTGTATTCACTTGATGTACTAGTATAGTCTAGTTTTGATGATTATTACATTTGACTTGTATTCACTATCTTACATGTTTTGTTTTAACTTTATGTATATGTCCATCTTGTCCAAACTATCATTTATACATATACATCCTTGAGCCACGTGCCTTCATGCATATACTTTTGTGGACTCATTGTGTTTAGGATATGTATGTATACTTTAGTTTGTACATGACATACATATGCCTTGAAGTTTAAATCGTTTGGATGAATTTCATGTTTGCTAAGCGATTTCACATGTATGATGAATCTCATATTTTTAAGATGATTTCAATTAGTGATTTCACATGATTTCATGTTTTTAATATTGAGCTTGATTGTCCATTTTCATGTTGATATGTTTCTCACACACTTGTACACTCACTCTATCTATGTTTTCTCATGACTTAGTTTTCATGAGTACAAGTTATGCTATATGGATTTTGAGTGTTTTAGTGCCATGTGGTTTACATGTGTCTTCATGAAAAATTTTTTTGGATCTCATACTAGTTGATTCATATAACTAGTTATGATATTCTTCCTTGGTAGAGATTTTCAAACCTATTTTTGAAAACCCCTACCATCTAAGGGAGATTGGATGGGAGATCATGTTCATGTATGCTTTATAATGAAAATCATTTTAAACTTGCACATGATTGGGTGGTAGGTTATATGAGATATACACTTGTATTTATTGTTGTTTCAATTGGTATCATTGAATTCTTTCAATTGGTATCAATCTTGACATCCTTTTGTATACTCATATATGTTTTGTTTTATATATGTATGCTTACACTTCATTTAGTATCAATTTCAATTGATATCTATCTTTTACATACATATATAGATGATTTATTTGTGCTTCAAGATATCACAAATTTTGTTTATGCTTAGCTTGAACTTTTCAAATTGAAACAATGTTAAAGCAAATTTTCAATTGATTTAATTTTTAATTGGTATCTTATTTCAAGCATATGCATATTTTCTTTTGGTATTTCATAAAAGGGGAGAAAACTAGTATTTTATTTTTCAAATTGGTATTTTATCCTTCAATTGACATTTTTTTTGGTATTCCACTCCCTTGCTTTATGATAGAAAATAAGGATTTCAATTGGCAAAGAAATAATTTCACTTGGTATCTTGTGTTTTAAAGAATAATAGTTTCATTTGATATCAAGATTTGTTTTTAAGGAAATTCAAAATTAGTATTGTTTAATTCCAAAATTGGTATCTAGTTTGTTTGTTTACAATTGGTAGGTTATTTGTTTACTTACTAATTGGTATCAAGATTTTCATTTTTTGTGTTTTCAATTGGTATATGTTCTCGTTTTGATTTCAATTGATTTGTTATTTTTCAATTGGTATCAATATACACTTCATTGCCACATTTTTTTGGTATCATATTTGATTTAACCCTTTATTAGTTCTTTGATTTAAACAAAAAGGGGGAGAAAAATTTATTTTTTTGCTTTATTTTTAACCCTTTTCTTTGATGATTGACAAAAAGGGGGAGAAGAATTTGAGTTTTATATGCATATTTGTGTTTGCATATAGTTTACATTTGATGAAAAGAAGCCTTGTTTATATGCATGTCTATGTTTTATGTGCACGTTTTATGTTTCATTTTCAATTGGTATCAAGGGCATGTTTATATGTGTTTTAAGAACATTCATTGCATATCTTATATGTTTTATTGTTATGCATGAGTTAAGGGGGAGCTTCTTTGAAGCTTTACTTTAATCCATGCATATATAACTCCATGAGTTTTGTCATCATCAAAAAGGGGGAGATTGTTGGCCCAAAGGCCTTCCACTCTAGTTTTGATGATGATTAACTCATGTAGTTATGTGTACTAATAATCTTGTGATTTTAGTTTCAGATCTTTAATCAAGATATTAGTTGGTGAAAGCTTCCACACATCTTTCACATGTTGATTCAAGAGCCCGAGCGTCAAAGATCATATATAGCACTTGCTCGGTGAATCAAGGAGCTTTGGATCAAGCCGACTTGGAGATTGCGCTCTACAATAAGACTTGGAGATTGCGCTTTACAAGAAGACTTAGATATCCATAGTTTTAGTTTTGAGTTTAGATCCCAAATTGTAAAGATTAGAATAGTATGATAAGCTCAAGTTCACAACACACACGTCTCATGTTTTGATTATTGGTTTTGGGTTTTTGGTTTTAGGTTTAACCGATTTTGGTTTGCATGAATAGATATTATATCAAAACAAGTTTACATGGTTTAATGTATATTAGATTTGTTCTATATACATGCATGCTTCAACTCTTAGACAAACTTACTTTGATATACCTATTTCATGAGTTTATGTTTTGGTATTTACAACAAAACATATTTTTGGACTTAATGACAAAAATCATGATATATATATGTTTCTTGTATATTGAATTTCTATTCATATACAATATGCTTCAAAGTGTTTAAATATCATATTTTTGTATCATGGATGAGTTTTAGACAATGTGTATTTTCTATTCAAAATACAAGGTTTTAGAAAATACGGTTTTTGGTTTTGGCAAAATTTCTATGACACAAAAATAGTCAAATATGTTTGAAATTTGTGTTAGGATTTTTAACACAAGTTTGTATTTCAATATAAATGATAAAACTATTTTTGTGGAATTTTAGAGATTTTGTGGGTTTTATTATAATATTTTTTCCCAAGATTTCAGACCTGTTTTTGTCTGCCAGGCTTTTCCGGTCGACTGGTACGGTCGACCGCAACAAAGAAGCCAGTCGACCGTTCCGGTCGACTGACGTGCACGGATACGTGCACGCAGGCTGACACTACATCCAGTCGACCGAAGCGGTCGACCGACAGAGAGCTGTTTGCTCTCAGGTATTTTCGGTCGACCGAGGCGGTCGACCGGTAGCCACAACGGGTCAAAATTTGACCGTTGGGCGGTCGACCGTCCCGGTCGACCGGAAGGCTATTTCTGGCTAAATTTCTGTCAACGGCTATTTTCTGAAATTGCCTATAAATACCCCATTTGTAAGAGTTTTTCATTAAGATTTTTGTGCGAATTTTTGCTGATTCTCTGGTGTTTTCAAAGCAATCAAAAGAAGTTTTTGAGCTTGAATTGAACAATCCATTTGGTGTTTTCATTAGGGTTTGGAAAATCAAAAAAAGGGTTTTTGGGAAAGAATTTTGATTGAACTATTCTATCTTGATTTCTTGATTTTTCCCAAGGATTTTCTTTGTGATTTCTGATTTCCATTCCTTTGGTTTTCTCCACACTTGAGCAAAAATCTACTATCTATATCTATAGGTTATTTGTGTGGAAGAAGAAGTTGTTTGTGGTTGTTGTTGTGACCACCAAGTTGTAACCCAATCTTTTCTTAGCTTTGTACTTGGGTTGTATCCCTCTAGTTGAGAGGTGATCCTTGTATTGGTTGGTGATTGGGAGTTTGTTGTATTGGCTTGGATTTGTGCCTCAAGGAGGAGGTTGTAAAGAGAGGAGTTGGGTACTCCTTGTAAAGGGTCCTAGGTGGACGAGCTAGTGGAAATCCTTCGTGTGTCGAAGGCGGGGATGTAGAGCTGGGTGCTCGAACCTCGATAACATATCTTGTTGTTTGCGCTTGATCCATTGGCTCTCTCTCTCTCTCTTTACTTTGTGCCTTGCATTTATTTATATTGCTTATTCATATTTGCTTGGCTTGGTTGTGTGCATCACTTGTTGATAGCACTTGAGTGTGAATTGCATTAAGTTTTAAATTCCGCATTTAGTTCCATAGATTAGCATTGTCACCTATTCACCCCCCCTCTAGGTGACTTTTCACTTTCCTCTTTATCCTCTTGAACATCACCAATTGGTTCTTACTTTTCTTCTTGAGTGGGTGAGTCCTTCAAGGATAGTCTCTCCATGTCTTCACCTAATGGGTCAATCTCTACAACATTCTCAACAACCACATTAGATTCTTCAAATTTAACATGCATGAATTCTTCAATGGTAAGTGAAGATCTATTGTATACTTTATAAGCTTTGCTAGTAGTAGAATATCCAACAAAGATTGCTTCATAAGCCTTAGCATCAAATTTACCCAAGTTATCTTTAGTATTCAAAACAAAACACTTGCATCCAAAAACTTTAAAATATGCAACATTAGGTTTTCTAGAATGATACATTTCAAAAGATGTTTTGGAAGAATTTTTACACAAATAAATACGATTTGATATGTAGCATGCGGTGTTTATGGCCTCAGCCCATAGATATTGAGGGAGGTCGTATTCACTTATCATAGTCCTAGCCATCTCTTGAAGTGTTCTATTCTTTCTTTCTACAACTCTATTTTGTTGTGGAGTTCTAGGACATGACATTTCATGCTTGATTCCCTTTTCATCACAATAAGTCATGAAGAGTTGGTTTACAAACTCACCACCTCTATCACTCCTTATTTTCAAAATCGAAAAACTTTTTTCTTTTCAACCCTCTTTCGAAAAATCTTGAAATGAGAAAAAGTTTGATCTTTGTGTTCTAAAAAGAAAACCCAAGTGAAACGAGAAAGATCATCAACTAAAACAAATGCAAATCTACTACCATTTAAACTCTTAGTTTTAGTTGGTCCAAAAAGATCCATATGAATTAATTCTAATGGCCTAGTTGACATGATATCCTTGATTGGTTTGAAGGAAGACTTGGTTTGTTTCCCAAGTTGGCACGTACCACAAATGCGGTTTTTCTCAAACTTCAAGTAAGGTATACCCTTCACCAATTCCTTAGAATTAATCCTAGAAAGATGGTCAAAAGATGCATGTCCTAATCTTCTATGCCAAAGCCAAGAATTTTCATCAAAAGCATTCAAGCATTTAGTAGAACAATCTAAATTAAGCATGTCAATGATATAAACATTATTGTCACGAAAACCGGTGAGAATACAATCATTGGTTTTAACATCAAAAATCTTACAAGAAGAATCATCAAAAATAACTTTAAGTCCACGGTCACAAAGTTGACTAATACTAAGCAAGTTATGCTTCAAACCATCAACAAGAGCAACATTTTCTATAATAGGAGATGCACCAATTTGAATGTTACCTATACCGATGATAGTGCTCTTGGAGTTATCCCCGAAGGTGACGGTGCCACCTTCCATGTACCTTGATAGGATTGTAAAGTTATTGATGTCCCATGTCATGTGTCTTGAACAACCACTATCAAGGTACCACCGCTCCTTACGTCTTGGAGCCTTGGTGTGTACCTACATCAAATAATTTAGGACTTGATTTTGGTACCCACATTTTCTTAGGTCCTAAGGAGTTAGTGCCATGAACCCAAACAAGATTATTTGATCTATTTACTTGGTCATAACAAAACTTAGCCAAATGTCCATTCTTACCACAATAAGTATATCTATACACTCTACCATATTTAAAAGCATAGTGAGTGTGAGACTTATGAGTATGAGTGGATTTAGCATGAGTGTTGTGTGAAGTGTGAGCATGAGGAATCATGACATGAGAATCTTTAGCATGAGAAGTGTGCTTTTTAGAGAACATTTCTTCAAGTTTCTTAGTGTTAAAAGCACAATCCTTCAAAACCTTTTCAAAATCAACAATTCTAATTTTTAAAGAAGAAATTCTTTTTCATCAATTTTAGGAAATTTTGCTTTACAAGCAACTTTGTAAGCACTAAATTCATTTTGAGTAGAAATGAGATTGGAAGAAATTTCATCTTTTTCTCTAGAAATAATAGCAAGTTTATTTTAAGAAAAGCAACTTCCTTTTCCAATTTAGAACATTCAATCTTTTTATTATCATAGGTTTCTGAGAGTTCAACAAAAGCATGTACAAGAACTTCTTTACTTAATTCATCTTCTTCATCAAGATGTTGTGGGGTTACCTTTGGTGTGTTTGCCATGAAAACCATGTTTGCCGTGTCCACCTCGTCTTCGGATTCGCTTTTCGAATCCCATGTGGCTTTGTAGGCTTTTTTCGACCGGCTTCTTTGGCTTGAAGGGGAAGTCATCTTCTTCTTGAAATCCGGGCAATCCGACATGATGTGTCCGGGTTTTCGGTAATTGTAGCAAATGATTCTTCTCTCCTTTTTTCCTTCAAACTTCCTTCTAAAGTTGAGCTTGTTCTTCCGGTACATCCTCTTCACGTTTCGCACAAGGAGGGAGAGCTCCTCATCTTCTTCTTCATCTTCTTCACCGTCATCAAGAGTGGAGGAAGACTTGAAAGCAATGGATTTCTTCTTTTGAGGAGCCGCTTCTTCTCTTGCCTTCTTTTCATCTCATGAGTCTTTAAGTTGCCGATGAGACTTATGAGGTCCATTTCATCCTTGTCATTCAATTCTTTCAAGGTGGTGGCCTTTATCTCCCATGATGAAGGAAGAGCCCGAATCACTTTCCGTACCTTTTGATCATTGCTAATAGCATCACCTAAAGAGGAAAGAGCATTGGTGATTTTAGTAAACCTTGTAATCATGCAATCAATAGATTCATCATCAATCATTTTAAAAGATTCATATTGGGACCTCAAGAGATCTATCTTAGCTCTCTTTACTTGTGATGTCCCCTCGTGTGTGACCAACAAGTGTTGCCAAATCTCATAGGCGGATTGGCAATGAATTACCCGTGTAAGGTCATCCTCATTCAAGGCGGTTAGGAGGGAATTTTGGGCTTTGGAGTTAGCCTCATATTCTCTAAAGGTAAAGTCGGACCAAGTGCTTTCCTCACTATCGGGTAAAACATAAGGCTTGGTCAAGGATTTAGCAACTAAGCTACCTAAAGATTGTAGGAAAATAGTCATCCTAACCTTCCAAATAGGAAAATTAAGTCCATCAAATTTAGAAGGGGTTTTGATGTTATCGGCCATGTTTACTAGTGAATGAATGAAGGAATGCAAATGTTGATTAGCAAATTTTAAGGATCTCTCTAAGGATGTTAAGCCAAACCTAGAGTCCAAGCTCTGATACCAATTGAAAATCACCTAGAGGGGGGGTGAATAGGTGATTATGCTAATCAATGCACAATTAAAAATTTATGATGCAACAAACACCCAAACCAAGTGAATATAGCAATGAATGTAGAGAGCAAGTAATAAGAACAATGAAAGTAGAGCAAGAAACAAGAGCAAGTAAACCAAACACAAACACCGAGAATTTTTCCGAGGTTCGAGCACCCAGCTCTACGTCCCCGCCTTCCCCAGAAGGATTTCTAACCACTATAACTTCACAAAGAGGTTACAAATACACCAGAGTACCCAACTCCACAATCTCAAGTACAAGTTCTCTCTTGGTGATCAAAAGACCACAAACTCTCTTTTGTAAAATTCTCTTCCCTTACAAAATCCTTGTAGAACAATGAGTAGGATTGAAGCTCTTGTATGTAAGTGGAAAAAGAAATCAGAGAGTTTTGAAAAGCACTTCAGAAAATGAGAGAGATTTTCAGCACAAAAATCAAGAAAAGAAACTCTTTTGAATGCCTTAAACTTTTGAAACTTTTGCAAATTTTTGTTGTAATGAACCTCTCCCTAAACATCCTTATTTATAGTAGAGGGCTAGGGTTTAAAGATAAAACTCACTTAAGGCTAATTAGGAAGTATTATGACCAGCAAATATCATTTAAACCCTTTTTAGAATGAAAAAGACAAAAATAAACCATGTTTAAAATGTAGCCGTTACTGTTGAAACGGCTCTCTCAGTCGACCGGTAGGTCGACCGGAGTTCAAATAAAACGACCGTTGCGGGCTTCCGGTCGACCGGTCGGTCGACTGGACAGAAACAGAGAGCAACACCACTTCAGTCGGCCAGCCGCCCGATCGACCGAAGGGCTTCGGTCGACAGTCCAGTCGGCCGAAAAACGTGCACACGGATACGCACCAAAAACTGCCAGAACCTCGGTCTGACCTGACAGAGTGCGGTCGACCGGTCGGTCGACCGGCTCAGGCCAAAAAATAGAAACAGACTTTTGAAGGGGATTTGAAATCAAACAAAGTAGTTTTGAATAGAAATGTATATAAAACTTAGAAATGAGCAAAAATATTTTGTACATATTATAGGGAATATTTTTGGAAATAAGATGTGCGCAAAAACGTGTGTGATAGAGCTTCAAACCTATTCACTATTCTTTAACAAAACTATAAAACTAGAAACAATTCTAATGAAGTCTTCTTGAGCAATCTTGAAGTCTTGAGCCATGCAAAGCCTAGCTAGAGCCTTCTCTTCTATGTTCCTTCCTTGATGTGCCATAAGCCTTCTTTGCTCCATGAACCTAGAATTTCTTGCAAAAGCTAAGCAATGACCTCTAAATATGGTACTAACCTGAAACTTATCTTGAACAAACTAATTAGTACCAAATAGCTCTTATTTGTTTTGTTATCATCAAAACTCTAAACAAATGGAGAGTGTAACCTTTTGGGCCAACAGTTACTTCGTCTACTATCCAAAGGGAGAATTTCCAAAGGACCTGACGTTCACCCGGTCAACAAAAAATAAGATTCACTTTCCATCGCCACATTAAGAACCCAGCTTTAAACAAAGGGGAGATTTAAGCTTGAAATATCTCCCCTCTCTTGTAAGAGGATTATTAATCCGCTGTAATTTTCTTTACAATCAAATAAAGAAGTTACTCTTCGATCTTCAATATTCCCACCAAACACTTACCACTGAGGAAGATTTTTAGCAATAGAGGGCCAAATTTCAATTTCTCAGGGAAGGTGACAGAAATACCAGGAGATTTCATGGAGCATCAACCAAGCGCCACCAGAGGAAAAGATCCTTGTCATTAAGAACATAGACGGTCAATGAAAATCTGAACCTAGAAAGAAAAGGAAGATCTTTGTCAATTACTACAAAGACCTTTTCAAGTCCACCAATCTAGAGCCGATCTCTGATGACTTCAGATTTAGGTCCATGATCGACCCCGGAGATACGATAGGTCTATGCCACATTCCTTCCAGCAAGGAGATGGAGGAGGTTATATCAAGAGTATGGGACCGACCAAGGCCCCTGGACCTAATGAGCTCCCTCTGATATTCTTTCAGTCAGTTGGTTCATTGTGAAGGACAAAGTAGTATAGCTCACCCAAAAGTTCTTCACCTCCGGTGCTTTAACAGAGGGAGTGAATGACACGAACTAGTCCTGATCCCAAAAAGGAGTGTCAGTCCCTGATAAACTTCAGGCTGATTTCTCTATGCAATGTCATCTACAAGGTGGTGGCCAAGATACTTGTCAATATAATTTGACCGCTACTAGAATCTTGCATCCCCTCAACAGGCCACTTTTGTTCTGGGAAGACAGATCTTGGATAACATTATAGCTCAGGAGTTGAATCAGTTCATGAACAAGAGTAGCAAAAATCAAAGTTCTTTGCTCTGAAGGTAGATATATCTAAAGCCTATGACAGGGTGGAATGGCCCTTCCTCCTTCAAGCCTTAAATCTAGTTGGGCACCCTGGGCAATTTGTGGATCTCATCAGAGCCTATGTCTGCATCTCTCACATTGAGGTCAACATTAATGAGAGGTGGATAGTTTCTTTCTCCCTGAGAGAGGTCTACGTCAAGGGTGCCCCATATCCTTGTACTTATTTATTATCTACATGGAAGTCCTATCTTCTCTCCTTTGTGAAGTTGAGAGAAAAAGGGTTTTAAGGGTTTGAGGATCAATTATGCAGCTTTCGCTATCTCACACCTCATGTTCGTCGACGACCTCAGGATTTTCTGGGAAGCAACTGTCGGGAATCTCGAGACCACCAAATAGATCCTCGACATCTTCTCCAATTGGTCAGGCCAGGTGATTAATTACTCAAAGTCTTTTATTTTTCACTAATAACATCTTGGGAAGTGTTAAGGCAGAATTAGTAGGTGTTCTTGGAGTCTAGTTTCTTTTCTATCTTAATATTCCCCCATTTTTCACAAACAGACCAACACCAAACTATAAGCACCTGATTGAGAAAATGCACGAAAAAATGAAAGGCTGGAAAAGCTCGCTACTCTCTCACGTGGGTAGAGAAGTCCTAATCAAGGCCTCCCCGGTGGCAATCCCCTCCTTCCAAATGAGCAAAGGATTTCTACTGAAGGCAGCCTGTAGAGAAATGGAAGGCATCATGAGAAACTTCTACTAGTCCGAGATGCACACACATGTTTCTTAGAAGAAGGGACCATCTCAAAAAATCAAAGGCGCTCAGGGGTCTTGGATTTAGGCATGTAAAGGAAGCAAATTAGAGCCTCTTCTTAAACATCAGGTGAAGAATTATCAACAGCACGAGAGCTATACGTGTTTGGTTACTCAACGCAAAGTACTTCACCAGAGAGTCCTGTTAGCGCAAAGGCCATTAGCCCTAGTTTTGATGATAACGAAACATATGTAGTTATGTTTTTAACAATTTTGTTTAATAAAGTTTCAGATTAACTTTTGTTGCATTTCGACTCCATCACAAGACTCACACGTTTGAAAGCCAAGAAGATGTAGATCCCAAAGCCTAAGCACATAGAAGAGCTCAACTATCAAGACTGCAAGAGAAGACTATATCAAGATTTGTATTTTTGCTTTTTGTATTTTAGATAGGATTTATAGTCATTTGTTAAAACCAAGATGATATAGGTTGGTACATTTGAGATTCACACACACACACACACACATATCTTTCATACTCCTAAGTGTTTTTGAAAAGAGTTTAAAACATTTCTCTTTGTCATTTCAAAATCGAATTTCGGAAAAACGAGTTTTAGAAAAATCAGTTTTCGATTTAGAAAAGAGTTTTACAAAATACAGTTCTAACTTTATTTTACGTTGATCTATGATCACACACTGGTTCTATCAAGTCCATCGAACTCTATTTTGTGTTTAAAGATCAAAGTAGTTTTTGTCGAAAAAAGATTGGTTTCAAAAAGATCTCTATATCAAGCTTTTGGTCCTAGGTCGGTCGACCGACTAGTTGACTGTAGGCAGAGCAGATTTGCTCTGTCGGTCGACCGATCGGTCGACCAACTTACACCAAAGTATATTACGTGCACTTCGGTCGACTGTGCGGTTGACCGACTGCAAGAGCTTTGCTCTTGGTTGGGTCCGGTCGACCGCCCCGGTCGACCGACAGAGAGCTTTGCTCTCTGGTTGGGAAGAACATGCGACCGACCGGTCGACCACTATCCCAACAGTTAAAAATCTGATCATTGGCGGTCGATCGGCCGGTCGATCGATAGAAAGTTCCTTCTGATTTTTTCCAACGACTATATTCTGGTTTATCTTCTTTTTGGGTATTTTTTCCAATGACTCTTTTGGGTTTTTTCCTCATATTTTCATCCCTTATAAGTAGCGAGACTGTAGAAAAACCAACAACAAGATTTAACAAGTTTTATAAGTTTTGATTAAGTCTTTACAAGTTTACAACAAGATTTAGTTTTTTCTTAAAAGATTTTCTTTTGAGCCAAAATTTCACATTCTTGTTTTTAGCTTGAGCCTTCCCTCTACATATTTACAAGCTATTTTCACTACACAATCCCAAAGAATTTTACTTTCTCATCTTGATCATAGGATTGTACTTGTGAGCCTTTTGTGATCAAGAGAATATCACCAATTTTCTTCTATTGTGAAGTTGTAGAGGTTGCGGCCTCAAGTGAGCTAATGAGCTCTGTATTGGTGTTGCGATACCGCGAGAGAGGACTTGTGAGTCTATTGAGTTTTAGTGAGAACATATAACGGTTGACGATCTAGAGAGACCAGTCATAATGAAAATCCTTCATACTGTTGAAGGCGGGGACGTAGAGCAGTGGCTCGAACCTCGGAACATATCATCGTGTTTGCGATTGCTTACTCTTTCTATCTTCACTCTACTCTACTCTCTCTTTATTACTTGCACACTTATATTGTTTACGTTTTGTAAGTATTTCTTGAGTTGTAATTGATATTTGCTAGGTTGCTAGCAAGTGAATTTTAATTCTATATTATTTACCATTTAGTATAGCCATCACCTACCTCTAGGTGATTTACAATTGGTATCAGAGGCTAACCCTAGTTTTGGTTTAACCACTTTAGGGAGATCCTTTTATTTGGTTATATTCATTTGTTGCATTTGTTATTTGTTTGTACACTTATACTTGTTTTCATGGCATCACACTACTTCTCTAGCATCAAGTCCCCACCCAAATTTGGTAGGTTGAACTTCTCCATTTGGAAGGTCAAGATGAGCCTATTCCTTAAGTCCCTAGGAGTTAGAGTTGCTAAGACCATTACCAAAGAATTTGTTGAACCTCACAGTGATGAGGATACATGATCTGAAGCAACCGCTAAGGACTATGAGGCCAATTCTAAAGCCCAATATGCACTTACACAAGCATTAAATGATGATGATCTTTCTCGTGTAATTAATTGCAAATCCACTTATTAGGTTTGGAATGATCTTATCATTACTCATGAGGGACGTCGCAAGTCAAGAGATCTAAAGTTGACTTACTTCGTTCTCAATATAAGAATTTTTACGTGCTTGAAAATGAAAGTATTGATGAGATGCTTACTCGGTTCACCTAGGTTACTAATGGATTATCTTCTTTAGGTGATACCATTGACAATGACCAAAAGATCCGCAATGTCATTAGAGCTCTTCTCAAAGATTGGAAAGTCAAGGCGATAACCCTTAAGGAGCTCAATGATAGAGAGGAGATGGACTTCTCCGACTTCATTGGAAATCTCAAAACCCATGAGATGAAAATAAACGTGTGAGAAGAAAGGGAGACTTCAAAGAAGAAAACGAAGGCTACTCCCTCATCCTTGATGAAGAAGAATCGTCAGAAGATGATGATGAGAACTTTGCCATGCTCATGAGGAAAGTGAGCAAGATGTTTTATAAAAAGGGAAGACAAAGTAACTTCGAAGAAGAAGATATCAAGGGAGATTCGAAAAGAATAAAAAGGAGATGGGTCCTTACTTTCATTGCAAGAAGACGGGTCATCTAATTGCGGATTGCCCCTCACTTCAAGCCACTACCTCTAAAAACGTGCATAAGAAGAAGAAGGCGATGGTAGCCACTTAGGATGATTCAGAAACAGATTCCGAAGAGGAGATTGATGCCACATACGTTTGCTTCATGGCAAACAGAGAGGAGACTTCCATGATAAATCTCGAAACCTCTTTAGCAGATAATGATTTAACTATGAATGAACTTGCACAATTTTTTGAAGAATTACAAAATAGATATGAAATTTCTCTTGCACAAAATAAAAAATTGAAAAAGAAAAATTACTTTTTAAAGAATAAGTTAGAAATTATTTTTAAAGAGAAAAATGACTTATCTATTTTTTTGAGAAAATGAAAAAGAATTTGATAAATTTAAACTTGTTTGTAAGGGTAAAAGCCCTAATATTGCTTTTAACAAAAATGAATTTTTAGATATCCAAAAATGTATTGATAATTTGGATACCACTTTGAAAAAGTGTGCATTTGACATGAACAAATTTGCTTCTATGTTTCCAAAGGGAAAAACGCAAAGGAAATATACACCTCATTCATCTCACACACATCATGAAAAATATGCACAAATGCACACACATCACATCAACATAGCATGCATTCATGTATGAAAAAGTGTAAACATGTGCATACTGCGGCCGCAAAGGCCGTTTAGTAAAATTTTGTTATGCTAAGTTAAACATGTTAAACAAAAATATTAGGGTTCGAGAAAGCACTAACCCTATAGGACCCAAAAAGATTTGGGTACCAAATAACACACCCAACTTGATTGAGTAGGTGTGTCGTCCTCCTCCAAGGCATAGGGGGAGATGATACTTGGTGGTGGATGCATTAAAGCTCAAAGGATCAATCATTATATTGCATCGCTATCAAAAAAAACATATTTTGGAGATTGTCTATGGTTTGGTAACTTCTCCATTTGAAAATTTTATTTCTAGCTATATCTATATATGTATAGGATTAGCTAGCTTTTCTTTGTGTTAATATGCATTAGTTATGTATACATGATTTTTTTGTTGTTTTTATGGCTTGCTTATATTTGAGCTAGTCCGTTAACATTGTTTTTATTCTTTACTAGCCCATGAATTGCTTGCCAATGTTTACAGTATTTTCTCATGCTCATTTGGCTGATAGATATCTTTGCATATATGTGTATATAGATTAATTTATTTGCTCATATACATGTATATATATCTTGTTTATATATCTATCTTGCGCTTGAGTGTTGTATTTAAACCATATAAGCAATAAATTAAGATAGCAATTGCGCGACTCAACTCTTATCTAGAGGAATGACGAGGAGAAGTTCAGAACCCGTTAAGGTTATTCGGCATCAACATCTTGTTTTTTAATTGCTTAAATATATGATTTAATTGTTGAAAAATATATTTTTATAATAATAAAAAATATTTCAATATCATTTTCATGTATTTTTCATGCCTATAAGATTTTTGGTGTTATTTCTCTATTGTATGTATAAAAACCTCCAAGTAAAAATATTTTTCAAAAGCCCTGAATTCATATTTTTTAAATCTATTTTGTGGGCAGTCACGGTTGACCGACCAGTCTATTAAGTTGACCTGATATAGGTCTGATCGATCGGGCGACCGACCGAGAAAACCTGAAATACAAAAAAAAAAATTGGCCTAAAACAGTCGACCGACTGTAACCGAAAAGCTCTCGGTTAGACCCTGGCCGACTGGACGGTCGACCGTGAGTCGGGTCTTCTGTCTTTTTGCCTGTTTTTAAAAACCCTAAAATCCCTAATTCTCTCTCATTTTTCTTCTCCACCGTCTCTCTCTCTTCTCCTCCCTATTTCTCTTCCTCCCATCTCTCCCAAATCCCTTCCAATCTCAAATTAAACCCTAAAATTTATTGGACTTTCCTCGAAACTTTAGATTCACCTGTTTTCAAGGAGAAATTTGGGTTTTTTGAGGTGTAATTCCTAATCTCCCAAAAACTTCTTTATTTCATAATTTTTTTCTAGAAATCTTTCTAAAATTCGTGCCAAACTCTTGTTTATCATTTTCCTATCTTTACCATGTTAAAAAGGCTTAGATCTGAGAAGGGTAAACAACCCGAATCATCATCAAACCCCTTTATTTCTCTGAATGCATCTCATAGATTTTTCTGTGATCCATAATAAGTATGTTATTTCTGGTAGAATTATTGTGCTCGCTAATTTTGAGCACTTGAATTTAGCAATCATTTGAGCACAATCTCTCTTGAATACCTTATCACCATTAAGGAACCTGTCTACCCTGAGATTGTGCATTTTTTTTTACTCAAATCTGACTTTCCAAAACAATCATGTCAGATTTAGAGTTCTGGGCAAGCACATTAACATTTCTTTAAATCTATTTGCCCATCTGCTACATCTCTTCTGTGAGGGTGTAGATATATATAATGTTGATATACATGATTTTGAATATCCTGACAGTGAATCTGCCCTCACTGCATCTCTCCTACTTCACGATGATGACAACCCTGCTTTAGTTAGGAACGAGAAGGTGAAGTATTATCACTTACCGCCCAAGTCCTATCCAAAATAGTGTTCTATAATACCTGCCAAACATAAGTAAGCTTCTCTCTTAATCTATACTTCTGAAAGGCAAAAATGGGAAAAAGCTATCGGATTAATCTCTTAAAAAATATGAGGAGCAATATGAGAATTAGAAAAAATGAATGCGTCAACCGAATCGACTGCTCACATCACGGTCTGCTGATAACCCTCTGCTCATGACTCTTCTGACTGCTGAACGGTCTCTGATCCATTCTCCTAAGAGGGTGCGTGCTAGGGAGTGAGCTCTGCCTCAGCCCGCTCCTATCATTCTGCTGTTGCCACTGGATCCTCTTCAGCCTCCTCAGCTTCAATGACCCATACTCAGCTCTCTCTGCTCAACTTCGGGAGCATGATCTGAAGATGACCGCAAATTTTGAAAGGATGAAGCATAGAGTTCAGAATGACCTGCAATACATCTTCTCATCTATTCGCTATCTCCAGACACGCGTCGACGAGATCTATAGTAGGAACGCTTGGCTGTTCAACTTCTGAGAGGCCTTGTGCAGCCCTTTCCTGCATCGGGTCCTCCGTTTGACACTTGGGTACCTCTTCCAGCTCCTTCCAAGACACCAGCTCCTCTCGAAGATCCAGACTGTCAGGAGGAATGACCCATTTTTTGTTGATGTTATTGACGAGATGGAGGTCTTCTCTATTTGATCCATGCATGACCACGATTTGAATAATTTCTTCTTTGGATATTATTTATTTGTTTGTTTATTGATTTTTAATTGTATATGGTAGTCCATCAATTACCCTTTCTTTCATCGATCGCATGGTCGAAGTATTTTATTCATTTTTGGGGTGAGTGAATTTTCCACCCCAAAAATGATGAAAGCATCCCATAAGTTATTACAAGTTTGCCATTACTTCTTGACAATTTTCACCCTTGGTGAAAGGTCCAAAATGCCCCTTTCTCTTCCTCCTCCTCCTCCCGCCTCCCCTCTCCCCGCCCCTCCCCTCCCCTCCTCCCCTCCCCCACCCCATCTGCTCCCCGCCCTCTCTCTCCCCCGGATCTCCCCCACCCTCTGCCCATACTTCCCCCAATCTCCTCCCCCCCACCCACCCACCCGTCCTCCCCTCCCCCAGATCTGGAGGAGAGGGGGCAGGGAGGTCAGGGGGAGGAGGAGAGAGGGCAGAGAGGTCGGGTGGAAGAGGTGGTCACCGGTGAGGGAGGGGCGGAGGCGGGGGGTCGCCAGCGAAGGAAGGAGAGGAAGAGGAAGAGAAGAAGATGACATTTTGGAAATTTTTTTTAAAAAAAGAGGGGGTGCCTTCATCAATTTGGGGATGCCCTTCAACATTGGGGGTGCCTTCATCACTTTTTGGGGTGGAAATCTCTGCTCTCATTGAATTACCCTTTGCAAATTTCTTTTTCGTTAATTAGCACTGTTATAACTTAGAGTTTCCATCAGGGGTGATTTCTTTGAAAATGAGGGATTTAAATCAAAATTAACCAAAAGATTAGATCCTTTGTCCAACTTTCGAAATAAAGTAACCTATCTCTATATCCTGTTGGTAAATTTAATTTCTATCTTTCTTTAAAAAAAGAAAAAGAAAAAGGAATATGTAGCTATTGCTTATAGGTAATACCAATTTTACCAGTTATTGCTTAAAATTTTTGGTGAATAGAGGACTTGGGTCCATGGGCGGATGTTCTTCCCCATGGAAATCTTGTTCTCTTGAAAATAATTGGAATCAATGATATCTTACATGCTACCTGATCTTTTACTTGGTTTGTTGTTTGGGGGTCTCTAAGACCCCTAACTATGTGAATGATCACATAGGCCCTAGCCCGTTAGATACAAATATTTTTTTTATATAAAAATCTTAGGGATTTTTCTTTATTTTATATCACATTTTTGTGTTATTTATATTTTATTCTCTTTTAGATTTATTTTTTTTTGCTTTCTTAACTTACACACAGTTAAAGAATTATAATACTAGAATTATACTAATATCTATTTCTCTATGTGTGTGTCTTATTTCCTTTTTGTCTTTACTCTCCCTCAGAATTATTTATCTTTCTTCTTTTTATCTCAGAAATTCATTTCTAGTTTTCTTTTCTTTTATATTGTACTATCTCTTATATTTTTTTATTTCTCCTTTCTCAGATTTTCCATACATTTTTCTTTTTTACTCAGAGTTTGTCCTTTATGTCTTGCTTCTTATAATTTACTATCTCTGATTTTTATTCTTAGGTTTTTTTCCTTCATTTATTTTATATTTTATTTATTTTATCTCAAATTTTTTTTGTTCACCTTATACTTTTTCTTCTATTTATTTGTCTTTAAATCTTATTTGCCTCAAAAATTTCCTTTCTTCGGCTTAGATTAGTTGTATAAGAAAGCCTTGACAGCTAGGGGTGCCATTCGGATTCGGATATCCGCATGCATTCTTTTTTGCATCCGACGGATTCGGATCGGGATCGGATATTCTTATTCGGATACGAACACAGATTCGAATAGAGTTAATAATATTGGATCCAGATTCAGATATCGGCACTATTATCAGATCTATTATAATATTATATGTTATATAAATATATAATATAAATATATATAAGTATATAAACTATATTATCCTTTAGGGTTTGAGAATTGACTCATTGAGAATCTGAGATCCATCTTTCCCTCACCTTTTCTCTTCACTGACGAGCAGCCAGGCAACCCCCCTTTCCCTCTCGATCTCCCTCGATCTCTTTCAATCTCGATCGCTTCTTAGTTCTCAGCTCTCACGCTCTCTTCTTCGACCACGAGCTCTCCCATCTGACGAGTCTGACCAGGCGCCTCCGCCCACAAGCTCTCTTCTTCCCCTCATCAACCCCTCCCTCAATCTGAACTGCCAGAGCTCCGCTTCGAGCGGTGTTCAATCTCGATCTCTTCACACGAGCTCTCCACTCCGACGAATCCAGAGTCTAATGAAAATCTCAATTTCAAAATTTATTCTGTGAGTTTTCTCTCTTAATTAATTAATTGACAGTTTGGCTGAAATTTTATTCTGTCAGTTTTATCTTTGTTATCTTGTGGCAAAGTGGTTACACTACAAATTTACAAGTTATAGCACAACTTAATATTTTCTGGATAAAATTTGTAATAAGAAAGGGTATTTGTTGGGTGGCAATTACATCTATGAATTTATGATTCGTTTCATCTATTTTCTCTTATAATTCAAAAATTATTTGTTTTTTGCTCTTCTCAATTTATATTGCTCTTCTCAATTTTGTTAATTCTGATCAATTATTGTATACATTAGAAAACTATGTCTGCCTGTCTTCTTGCATCCATTAATTCTCATCTCTTTACATCCAATTTTCTATTTGTAGGAAGATCCCTTGAGAAATTAATTCATTGATTGTTTTTTGCATTTTCTTTGTTTTTGGCAGAGATGGATACCCTATAAGCCTAGTTATGATTGGGATGACTCATTTGGGAACAACCCAAGCAAAAGGTTAAGCAAGTTTTTTTTTTTTGAGAGAAAATAAGCAAGTTCTTTTCTTTAAACTTTTTTTGGGCTTGATATGTTAGTACCTTTATATTCTAAGTTCTCTTTAAAGTTACTGATGTGAAATTGTAATGCAGATAGAAGACAATATACCATAAAGAATGTGCCTTTAACTGATGTGCATTCTATTCGTAGGCATACCCCTCCGCTATGACAATACATAATCATTGTCCTGTTATCAGGTAATATCCATTGTTTTTATTATCATTAGTATTATTTTTTTTTTGTTGGAAGTATTTGGAATGGATCCTTCTTGCATTGTTATCTCCATAATAGCATCATTTTATGAATGTTCCATGCATCTTTGAGATAGTGCAGCTTGAATTGAGATTTCACTAATAAAGTATTTGTTTGGTTGGTATCGTTTGCATATCCATGTGAACTTCTCTATTTATTTTTTGACCATCATAGTATTTCTTTTACATCATAATTGAAGTTGGAGAAATAAGAAGTAACTAAGAGCATTTGTAGCTATCAGGTCAACAATTAAACATAATATTGAAACATTAGAAAATAATCATTAAACTATGCATGTGAGATGTTAAAATTATATATTATCAGTATAATTAGGACTGTGATCATGGTAACAGTTCTCAGAAAAAGACTGCGACCTTGGTAGCAGTCCTCAGAAAAAGACTGCGACTAAGGTAGCAGTCTTTAGAAAAAGACTGCGACCACTTAGAAAAGACCGCAGGCAAGGCAACAATTCTCATAAAAATACTGTGACTTAATCACTGTCCTCATAAAAAACTGCGACCATGTTACCAGCACTCAAAAGTGTGATTAAAATTCAGCCACGTTGCGCTCTCTCAGCTGGCGGCTGAGTCTTCGAATTGCTCCAATTGAGATTTTTGAGAGGTAACAAATTCTTGACTCTCAAATGAATCAAAGTTTTATAATATTAAAACATAAGAATAATCATTAAACTATGCATGTGATTTGCTAAAATCATATATTTTCAGTGTAATTAGGACTGCAACTATAGTAGCAGTTCTCAGAAGTCTTCAGAAAAAGACTGCGACCTTGGTCGCAGTTCTTAGAAAAGAGTGCGACCATGGCAGCAGTTCTCATACAAAACTCATTGGCAAGCTTAATAATGGTTCCTGTTTTATAGGGATAGCTCTACTATATCTCTTTACTAGCAGCCATTTATTTGTTTATAGCTAATTATTGCACTTGTATTAAGATATACCTTGTGATCATTCTTTGTCACACTTAATGATGGAATTACTTGGTAATGATATAGAGTATCTAAAAGTTCTTGATGCCAAGGGAAAAATAAATGAAGTACTTGTATACCGACTTTCGTGAGTATTCAACAAAAATCCGATTAGTATCCGGATCCAATCCGCTAATATCCGATCCGTATTCGATTTTAGCGGATACGGATATCATTTTTTCACACCCGATAATATCTGTATCCGTATCCGTATTCGAAAGTTGGGTGGGATATGAATGTGGTAAATAGAATATCCGATCCGTATCCGATCCGATGGTACCCCTATTGATAACTATTCAACTTTTCTTGGCGGACGAAGCGTTGGATGAGTTTTCTTTAGAGAAAATAACATCCTCATTATTGGAGCGACTTCAGGACCACTACTGAAGAAGTCATTGGCGAATCGGTTGATTCTGAAATATCGTCTCTTTTTTCTACGCATGCATGAAGGTACCTATCAAGTCTCGCATTGAAGAATTTTTCTCTATTATCAATGATCTAGATAAGATAGATATTAAGATAGAAGATGAGGACAAGCACTTCTATTACTGTGTTTTTTATTTTTTCATAAAAGAGATTTACGAAAGCTATTATCTGTAGAGGCAAGTAAACAATCAAGGTCAATGAGGGCAAGGAGCGTTTGCTCAACAAGAACAAAATTGACACTCAATTGATGGGTGAATCTCATCATGAT
Source organism: Agave tequilana (assembly GCA_038442645.1). Lineage (NCBI taxonomy): Eukaryota > Viridiplantae > Streptophyta > Magnoliopsida > Asparagales > Asparagaceae > Agave > Agave tequilana. The sequence goes on along the minus strand of JAVJIF010025694.1, from coordinate 82 downwards.
GATTCCGAGCAAGTTCATTATTTAAGAAAGAAGACTAATAATAGAAGTTCCATGGGTAATTCAAGACATGAAATTTGATGTG
>JAVJIF010025693.1:0-76433 GCA_038442645.1 Agave tequilana | reverse complement strand
GGAAAGACAGACGGCCTAAATAGGGAGTTGGTTAGTTAACAGTGTAGAACATTGAAACCCACAAAAATTGGTTTGTGAGTGTTTTTAAATGTTTAGATCATAATTAAATGGCCGGATCGAGAATTTGTATGTCTTTAAAGACATAGATTTAACCAACTCATTACTTTTGGACGTCCATTTTGCGTCGCTTGATGGATGGGGGAAAAAAATTCAAAACACTTGATTTTTGGTTATAAATACTTGAAATAATATAGATCAACTTTAACAGAGTGGATCTTGTATTCGAATGTCGGAGGGTTGTATTTAAGTTGGAAGAATTCGTGCTCAATTCCTTTTGGAAGGACACAAGTCTATCTATCTCTCTGTGTGTGTGTGTGTGTGTATTTCCTCGAGCATTGCCCTCATCAATATACAAATCTCAGTTTCTTCTGCAAAATGATTTAACATGGTATTAGAGTAAGGTTTCTGAAAATTTTCTGCAATCAAAATCTCCTTTCATTAATCGTCGTCGTCAAGCAACAACGATATCGTGTGCTGGGTCGCGCTCATGTACCCGTGCCCATCGTTGAGCCATCGCTCTAAAGCGCTCTCTCATATCCTCCACAAAACTCTAGATCAAAAATTCCTACCTCTCCAAATCATTGAGTTCTACACGAGTGAGTCAACTCAACGACTCACCGACTCGGTCTTCTTCTCCTTCAGTCGCGTTTTGCCGAGTTGTCTGTAGCCGTTATATTCAATGCCCCCTCCAATCTCGATCTCGATATCTATCCCACTTGCAACCTATTAGGTCATATTTTGCGATCTCTACAGATCACCTCTCCTCCCAAGTGCGTGTCCGTCTCCCTTGACGTTGGCACTAACTTAATTTTCTTGATCTTCTTCACTACGTGACCAATCAACATCGACCCCGACACTCTGCAGAGATCCTCGTCGGCGTCAGATCATCGATCTCCGCTCGATGTTGCCAACATCGTTCTATCAAGACCACACAACTCTTCGGCTTCGACCTTATCTTTAGCACTCGTCGCCAGATCGACTACCTTCCTACCCAATTTACAATTGCTAACCACCTTGATGCCATCGCCTGTTGACGTTGACAACACCGCCATCACACCCTCTTCTCCATTGTTTTCTTCTCCTTCATCCTTGCTGATTTCAAATGAATTGATAACACCACTTCAAATGTAGCCGCCTACGAGTTCCTTTTTGCCATCGCCATCGACACCATGAAGGATGACGACATATCTTGAGCGTCCTGGATCCAACCACCCCCAACCGCGTCCTTCTCCTTCATGCCGCCGATCTACTACGACCCACAAAATCGCAACCTCTCGACCTCCTGCTGGCAGCAGGTCCTAAACTACGTATGAAACCAGTGATCGGGCTCTGCATCAGGGTCCTTCTGATAGCCAATTGCATCAGACTTCATTTCAAATCTCAACCTCGTCAACCTCAATCTCGTTGTTGTTGCTGTCAATCTCAACCATCGCCATCTCGAGATTTTTGAATTCTCCGCGTACAGCTCTTGATCGGCCTCTACAACCTCTCGATCAGATCTGAGTCTTTGCCGCCATCTATTTTTCTATAAATCGGGTCTACATATTCATTCAGACTTGACCTGGTTCTGTTTCCAGATCCGATCCGCTACAGATCTTCAACCCAGATCTAGAGTTCATCTTCAAATCGCGAATCTCCTTACAGACCCGACCCAATCTCTGTTGCCATCCCTTCTCTGTAATTTGAATCTGATCTAGCCTGATCTACTTCAATAGCAAACCCGGATCCACTTCATCATCAAATCCGAATCTGTTGCAATTGTGCTTTCTTCTTCACGTATTCAAATCTGACTTGGATCCGCTTTAATTTCTTCACAACCAAATCCTGATTTAGATAAGACAAGATGAGCTCTTCTTCTCTCTCCTTCGACATCGCCGACTGGACCTCCTCTTTTTGCAGAGCTCATAGTCACTAGGTGTTGCCAACTAAAATATTCTTCTCTCAACAATAATTGTTTCCTCTCCTCCAACTGGTGTCTTCCTTATTCCGGGCTTCTATATTATCCTCATCCACTTCTGGTACGCCAATCTCTCCTCGTCAATATTGAAAGTGCTTCTCTTGGTTGCAGATTTTTTTCCTTTCTCATCGGATGTTCATTCTCCAGCACTACTCTTATCATAGATATCACGATCTCCTTCACCATCAACGGATTTAGCACTATGTTAATGTCCACCTTGCTCTAAGCTCTCGACATTTCATCCATCATGTATTTGGATGGGGTGTTCAAGATTTTACAAGTTCTATTCATTGGTCTTCGAAGAGCGTCATATGTGATTGACTTCAAATTTTAGAATTTTCAGTAGATATTTTTCAAATTTTAGTTTTATTTTCTCTTTCTTTGAGATTTTATTTTATTTTTATAAAGACTACAATTTTCCATCCATTGTGAGTTTGTGAGGGGGTATTAAGAATTGTATTAGAATTATAATTATGCAATACTAATTGTATTAGGATTAGAGGTTTTTTATTATGCAGTTGAATGTCTACACACACACACACGTATCTGTACCTTAGTCACCAGTTGAGAGAACTCTCTCAGCTGACGCTTCAATATGGTTGCAGTGGACTGCAACATGGTCCCGTCCTTAAATATTCATATATTCTCACTGTAATTAGGATTGCGACCATGGTAACAGTCCTCACAAAAACACTGAAACCATGGTCATAGTCCTCACAAAAACACTGCGGTCGTGGCCACAGTCCTCAATAAAACACTGCGACCATGGTAACAATTTTCACAAAAAACATTGCGACCATGTCGCAGTCTTCACAAAAACTGCAACCATAGTAGCGCTTGTGCCAAGATTTGTGGCTGAGATTCAGCCACCTCGCTCCAGCTGAGAGAGTCTTTTTTAGCTGATGGGTTGAGGTACATTTTTCTCATACATATATATATATATATATATATATTATATATATATATATATATATATATATATAATATATATATATATATATATATATATATATATATAAGGGAGCTGATCCTCTAAGAACGGTTCTCACGGATTCCTGTGAGAACTTTCACGTGGGTCGTCGGATCAGATAGATCAAATCACATAAAACCAGATCTCTATCAGATCCGACGGCCCACGTGAAAGTTTCACAGGAATCCGTGAGAACAGTTCTCAGAGGATCAACTCACTATATATATATATATATATACTATATATTATATATATATATATATATATATATATATATATATATATAATATGACAGAAATGTAAATCAGCTGACACAGGAGGCAACTCCCTCCTATGTCGCACTCAAAAATCAATTTCCCGAGTAAATTTCAAGATCCGACCGCACATTATCATCTTCATATTCTAAGATATATACATATAAAAAATCAAGTGATTTGAAGTTTTTTTACTCCATTTTCTTGGGTTCAAACATTAACGGTTTTTTAACAATAGAACAAAATGGAACGATTAGATCAATGAGTTAACGTATTTCAAATCACTTGATTTTTTATATGTGTATATTTTAGAATATGAATATGATAATGTGCGGTCGGATCTTGAAAATTCATTCGGGAAATATGATTTTTGAGTGCGACATGGAGGGAGTTGCCTCCTGTGTCAGCTGATTTACATTTCTCTCTCTCTCTCTCTATATATATATATATATATATATATATATATATATATATATATATATATATATATATAATATATATATATATATATATATATATAGTGAGTTGATCCCTTAAGAACGGTTCTCACGGATTCCTGTGAGAACTTTCACGTGAGCCATCGGATCTGATAGAGATCTGGTTTTGTTGGATTTGATCTTTTAGATCCGACAGCCCCCGTGAAAGTTCTCACAGGAATCCGTGAGAACCGTTCTTAGGGATCAGCTCCCTATAATATATATATATATATATATATATATATATATATATATATATATATATATATATATATATATATATATATATATATATATGAGACCCAGTGAGAAAGCTAGCTTACGTGAGAAAATAAGAAAGGAGCAATTGAACCGTCAGATTAGTTTCTGAGTGGTTGAGATTAGATTTTGAGGAAATAAAATAAAAACCCAAAAGCTAAATTAACCAACCAAAAATAACTTAACCAACCCAAAACTAACCTAAAACTAACCCAAAAACTAATCTTAACCACCCAACAGTTAATCGTACGGCTCCTGTGCTTCATTCTCATCGTCTCACCTAAGTTAGCTTTCTCACCAGTTCTCCAATATATATATTATATATATATATATATATATATATATATATAATATATATATATATATATATGAATCTGTACCTCAGCCGCCAGCTGAGAGAGACTCTCTCAGTTGGCGCAACGTGGCTGAATTACAACCATAATTTTGAGTGTTAGTATCATGATCGCAGTTTTCTATGAGTATTGTGATTAAGTCGCAGTGTTTTTATGAGAACTGCTACCATGATCGCAGTCCTAATTACACTAAAAATATATGATTTTTTAGGACTGCGACCATATCACAGTGGATTGCGATCATGTTGCAGCAAGTTGCTATCATATTGAAGTGACATCTGAGAGAGCTTCTCTGAGCTGACGACTGAGGTACATTTTTCTCATTCATAATATATATATATATATATATATATATATATATATATATATATATATATTATATAATATATATATATTATATAATATATATATATATATATATATATATAGGCCTTACTGTACCTCAGCCTGCGGGCTGAGAGAGTTTCTCAGCCTGCGGGACGTGGCTGAATATATGCCACACATCGGTCGCAGAGTGTGGGCGCCCAAAAAAATCAAAAAAAACCCGAAAACAATCGTGAAACAAATTGACAAAAATACCCCTTTATATGACGACAGCGACTTCTAGCATTGAAAAGTAAAAAATATTCCATGGTCGCATACTTAATACAGAATAAAGAATACCGGAGGAAACATGCTATCGTATAGCATGCGACCTCCTTCAGTACTGCGACAAAGTCGCAAACTTCTTTCATTACGATGGTGATGACGAGGATTAGAAGTTTAAAAAATATTCTCATTACGATGGTGATGACGAGGATTAGAAGTTTAAAAAAATTGTATTTTGTTTTTTTTTAAATATATATAATCTGTTTCTAAAGTTAATTGTGTGAATTACATTTTTTACTACTATATCTTGGTTGAAAATGCTGTACAATTGTTACAAACCTTCATTTTAAATATTTTACGCTAAACGAATATACTGCGACCTTGGTCGCAGTTAATAATTATATTACTTCACCCTTAAAATTTTTAAAATGAAAGGTTGCGACATTGGTTGCAGTTGCTGGACGCAGACTTAATAAATACACTGCGACCTTAGTCGCAGTTGCTGGACTTTAGTCTTAATCAACAACAACACTGCTACCTTGGTCGCAGTTTCTGACCGTAGTCTTAATAAAATAAACGACCGTAGTCTTAATAAAATAAACTGCGACACAGCGACCTTGGTCGCAGTTGCTGGTCTTTACTATTAATCAACAAATCACACCTTGGTCGCAGTTGGTGGTCTTATAAATAATCAACAACAACACTGCGACATTGGTCGCAGTTGATGGCCGCAGTCTTAAAAAAATAATCTGCAATCTTGGTCGCTATTGCTGGTCTTTAGTCTTAATCAACAACAACACTGCGACGAGGTGACACGTCACCGCAGCAGTTGCTTAGTCGCAGACTTTGGTCACAGCGTCGACCTGGTCGAAGTAGTTACTGTTTGCAAGTATCTTATGCGACCTTGGTCGCAGTGTCATCTATGGTCATAGTGGTTTGTTTGCAATGCATGGCTGCGAAAAAGTTCGTAGTTTATTAAAAAAAACAAATATGCTTTTTATTTATGTCCAGGTATTTATCTCCAGGCATGTGCAAATGATACAAAACGATCTCTTATACAATAAGATTGAGTGTTACAAATACAGCAGTATAAAAGAAGACTAAACATCAAAAAAATCCCTTGTTGACTAAGACCAATCTTCTTCTTGAGGTCTGGTGGCAGCAGAATCAATAAGATTGAGTGTTACAAGAAGACTAAACATCAAAGTAGCCAAGAAGACTAAACATCAAAAAATCCCTTGTTGACTAAGAGCAATCTTCTTCTTGAGGTCTGGTGGCAGCAGAATCAATAAGATTGAGTGTTACAAAGAAGACTAAACATCAAAGTAGCCAAGAAGACAAAACATCAAAAGAGCCAAGAAGAGCCCTTGTTGACTACTAAGAGCAATCTTCTCCTGGAGGTCTAGTGGCAGCAGAATCTTTCGTTTATGAACATCTCTTCACCAGAAGGTTATCGAGTGAGCATGGAGTTTCCTCGATGTGACTCTGGGGTAAGAGAGGGAGAGTGAGACCTCACAAGGTATGCTACCCACCACTATATCCACCACATCCCCCGCCGCCATACCCACTCTGACCATCCGTTACCAGCAAGCTTGACTGGTGCATCAAGTCAGAGCAGATCTCGGTGAGGATTAAGTCCTCGTCAGGGATCATGACTTCTTCCCTTGTGAACGACGAGGACCATGACTTCTTCCCTTGTGGACGATGAGGTCTATGACTTCTTCCCTTGTGGACGAACATCGATCAAGTTCGTCATAGGGTCATCTTCATCCATGGAGGCAGGCCCCTGTTAGAGCTCTGAAGAAGACGGAAATCTCAGAGCAATTGCTCTCGAAAGAAAACAGTCTAATTATGGACTGTTAAAGGGAGAGGGTGAGCCCTATTTATAGGCAGCCCATAATAACCATAATTAATGGTTCATTAATCAGAATCGTCGGCATTAATGGTCTCCAACCGCCAGCGCCGGTTTGGCATTAAAAGACATTAACGCCTAAACCCAATGAAGAACCGACGCGTGGACAAACGCTTCGGGAAACAACGAATAGTGCGGGGTTCGTCAACATAGACTTGACGTTAAAAGATCTCATAAAATCTTTATGACAGGTCGCGTCTCACGGACTGACTCCAAGTCGCATCACACAACAGACAACTTTCATTTTTCATTTAGATTCAAAAAATGACTTAATCCAAAAAAACAACACTTAATAAAATAACACTTACTTAACGTACTGCGACCAAGTTGCAGTCCACGTAATGCAACCCTAGATTGCAGTTGCTGGCCATCTTTATCAATAACAACACTGCGACCTTGGTCGCATTTAACCATGTACACTGCGACAAAAGACTTTGGCTAAGGTCGCACTTTAAATGTACAATGCGACCAAAAACTCTGACTACATTATATTCAAAAAAATTAATTACTTAACGTACTGCGACCAAAGTCGCAGTCCATGTAATGCAACCCTAGATTGCAGTTGCTGGCCATCTTTATCAATAACAACACTGCGACCTTGGTCGCATTTCACCATGTACACTGCGACCAAAGACTTTGACTAAGGTCGCAGTTTAAATGTACAATGCGACCAAAAACTCTGACTACATTATATATAAAAAAATAAACTATAAAGTAGAATTTATCGCAGGCTGAAAAGATTGATCTGAAAAGATTTTATATTTTCAAAAAAAATTTTATCCCAGCCTGAAAAGGAGAAACTAGATCTTTCAAAAACAGGTAAAGAAATTAGGCGAAAAGTAATTTCTATCCTATAAAGAGCGGCAAAATAAAAGGGGGGAAAATAATAATAAACAATAAGGAAAAGTTATCATAAGGGGTATTTGGTAATTTAACTTCTCCCTAAAAGCGGGCGCAAGTCAGTGAGGTGACAAATCGAGCCACGTCACCGCAGGCTGAGAGAGTACTCTCAGCCCGCGGGCTGATATACATTTTTCTCATATATATATATATATATATATATATATATATATATATATATATATATATATATAGAGAGAGAGAGAGAGAGAGAGAGAAATGTAAATCAGCTGACACAGGAGGCAACTCACTCCTATGTCGCACTCAAAACTCAATTTTTCGAGTGAATTTTCAAGATCCGACCGCACATTATCATCTTCATATTCTAAGATATATACATATAAAAAATAAAGTGATTGAAGTTCGTTTACTCGTTGATCTAATCGTTCCATTTTGCTCTATTGTTAAAAAACCGTTAATATTTGAACCCAAAGAAAATGGAGTAAACAAACTTCAAATCACTTTATTTTTTATATGTGTATATCTTAGAATATGAGATGATAATGTGCGGTCGGATCTTGAAAATTCACTCGGGAAATTGAGTTTTGAGTGCGACATAGGAGGAAGTTGCCTCCTGTGTCAGCTTATTTACATTTTCTCATATATATATATATATATATATATATATTATATATATATATAATATATATATATATATATATATATAATATATATATATATCGGACATTGCCCTAATCAATATACAATTCTCAGTTTCTTCCAAATGATTTAACAGTTTCATAATTAAGTTTTCAAATCTAATTAATTGTTTTAAATTAGTCTTTTTAATTAATACACTTCCTCTTTATTTATCTAGAATATATTCTAAGTTATTTACTCAAAAAAGTCTACGTTAGCTTTTTTTTTTTTCAATTAATTTCTTCCTATATGTATAACATATTATGTCAATATAACGTGAACCATACAGGTACAGTTGTACAATCATTAAAATGAAATGTTCAAAAGGAGAAAATAAAGAAAATGATTGAGTTAAAATGAGAAAAAGGCTACCGTTTAGTTAAGCTCGTGCCTTGTGAGCGGTTGTGGTTTGAAACTCCTCATCTACGGTGGCCAACAGAATTTTCAAATAAATTTACAAAGTGTTTTAGTAAATATTGAGAGTTTAGTGTGACTACTGAGCTGAGGTCAGATAGGCCGAAGCCCGGATCCAGTTCATTGATGGCTTGATTTTTTTTTCCCTTAATTAACTCAATCGCCGACTGAAGAGCAAACTCAGAGTCTGATCGGCGCACATCAGGAGAGAATAAATGTCTGTATTATAGAATTCAAACCGATGACTAATAGAGAGTTTGTGCTCTAATCAAATCAGACCAATCAATTGAACCGACTACGGGAGACATTGAGGATCTTATCTGCTCGTGGAGAAAGCTCACTAGAAGTAGTTAAGGTGAAATGGGCGAATTTGGAATTAAGGGATTGGTTGGTTGCAAGGAAGTGGGCAGAAGCAAGAAAACGGGAAAGTATAATTGCTCACTTTCCATCTATTCAAACACCGAAAAATGAAAAAATAAGAAAACCCATTTTTCTTTTGCTCTTTTACACAAACATTTCCTCACTTCTAGAGTGCTACAGTTAATTTTGTGGTCATGTAAATCTCATTCGTAATAAGTTGTAGCGCAAAACAGTTAAATTTTTTATCATGTATATCTCACTTATATTCTAATTAAAGTCCATTTTTATTTTTCTCAATTAATTTTTATTTTAATATTATTTTGCGGTCAACTTTGTGGTCAACTTTTTCATTTTCACTTTCACATTACCATCCAAACACCAGAAAGACATAAAATTTTTCAAACCACACTTCCCAACAACATCCAAACACAAAAAACTTATTAACCAATTTTTAAATTTTAAAGGAAACTATTACCACTTTCTCACTTTTTCACTTTCTCACTTTCACTTTTAACCAAACAGGCCGTAAGATAAAGTGAAACGGGCGAATTTTCGCTCGAAGCCCGGTCCATCTCGGCGGCCAGTTCGAAACAATTGACCCAAGAAGGTTAAGCGACCTCAAGTGAGGCCGACATGGGCACATGACCAGTTTGGAGAAGTCGAATCAGCATGTCTTTTCAGTCACTATAAGTGATGGTAGTGGGAATTGGTCAAAGTTAATTGGACTGCTTTGATGCCAAAAAAAAAACTTTTTTGACTCATTTGCTGAAAGTTTTAGAGCGTGGGAGCCTGTGCTCGTCAATTCCTGGACTACATAAGAGTTCACGACATGTGTCGTGTTACTGGGAGAACCATTTTTCTGTTTGGAGGTTCAAGGAGAAAGTCTCGGATCTCTCGCTCGAAGTCTCATTGAGTCATAAGCCTCGAGTTTCGTCCCGAGCTCTCATTGAGTCAGAAGTCTTGGGTCTCGCCCTGAGCCCTCATCTGATCAGATATTACCTACGATGACGCACGACTCTATGAGACCTCAACTACCGTACAAAGACCCTTTCCGAGGCCACTCGAGGCTCCGACACGAAAAGCCTTCTGGAGCTCTCTACTCCCACACTACTTACAGCTGGATAGCATAATCTTCGTGATTCACGGATCCGACTGTGCTGACAGATCATCCACACGTTTTAAACGTGGTACGCTCCTATATCAATGCGGGCCGTTATGCATAGTGTCGGATATTTTTACATGGTGATCTTGCAATCAAGCGACGCCATCTGAGTGGATACAAGGAGATCATAACATGCAAATCAGGTATTTAAGGAGCTCTGAAATATTCGCACTCACGAAGAGAGTTAAGACGGATATAAATACTCCACCCCTCCAATGTGAGGGGGTTGTGCCAAAAAAAAAAAAAAAAAAAACTTAGCACACCTGTAATCACACAGAGCATTTTGACTTCTGCTTGTTATGCTTTCGAATTAAAGTATAACATCTCTCTTTCTGTGATTTTTTCCTTTCGGGTTTTACGTTAAATCTTTTGTGTTTGCTGTGATTCATTGATCTGTGCACGCCTTGCACTTTGGTGCACGTGAGAAAGTCCGTGGAGAATTTTTCACTGCATTTAGTGCTTTCATTGTGATCTTCTCGAGTCCTCACTTGAGATCTCCTTTCCCTTGTCAACCCTTTCTCACAAAAAGTCTCGTCAGACGGAAATGACGCCACCTAGAAGAAGCTCCTCTCAATCTGTCGCCTCTGCCTCCTCTAAGGACAAACGATTGCCGCTGGAGGCACGGGTGGTGCCAACCTCTCCTCCCCACCTCGACGTCCTCATCGAAGAAGTCGGGAAGCACATTCATCCTGTTATGCCCCGCTTCCCAAAAAAATGCTGGAGCGGAGACACGATGATTGGTCATCAATAATGCATATTATTATTAACATTTTCAAGCTTAATTTTTGTTAAAACATTACTATTTAATTCATTTATTATTTAGTGATGTGTAGGCCTCCATAATCCAAGAGAAAGCCCAAAAGAAGCCCAAAAGCCCACAAGAATTATGAAAATAAAGATTAATTGGGAAGATAAAGGAAGTATCTTTTCTCTCTCATTTAAATTTGGATTATAAATTAATTTGATTTAAATCTAGAGGAGGAAAATGATAGAACAAGATGAATCCTCATCCTAATTAAAGATAAATGTGGATTTCTATTTAAATCTGGTTGCTTGCACCACAAGATAAAGATAAAGAAGAGAAAATCTAAATTTAACTCGAATTTAGAGATAACTTGATTTTCAAGTTATCTAAGAGATCGACATATTTTAAAATTCAGATATCAAATGAAGATTCTGAGGATAGATCTCCATATAAACAGACGATATGAAGCCACCGCCAAAGCGCGTGACCAAAATCCACAAAGAGCGGCGACCTCCCCTTTTGGGCAGCGGAAACGCGGCCATTTTGGGGCCGCGTACGTCAAATTTGGTGGAGGTGTTTGTGTGGGCCTCTACTTCTCAAATCTCCAATAAACACCCTTGAAGAGCAACAGAGCAGAGACTTCTTAGAGATTGAGTATAAGATTATTTGTTAGCTATTTTATTTTTCAAATTTCTTTGTATTATTTTGCTTTCTAATTGGAGAAGAAGATTTTTGAAGAAGAAAAAGAAGTTGTAATTAGTCGATTATATCCATTAATAAAGTTTCATTATTCTTTTCATCTCTCTTGCTATGTAATATAGTTTTTATTGCTTTAGTTTCTTTGTTTTGTTTTCTTATTTTCTTATTGATGCAACTTTCTTTCTTCATAATAAATCTTATTAAAATAAAAAAATATGAATAACTAAATTAACTTGTAGTTTGCTAATCTCTCGATGAACTAAGATTAGTTCAAAAGATGAACTGATTGAAATGCATGCTTATTAGAAACCCTAGAATTAAATTGATAATTTTTGAAGATGAATAATTAATTAAGTTGAATTACTTAGGGTTGTACTTCTTCATGATTATTCTTGGTTCATATTTAGAAACTTTGATAGCATCTTGTTAGGTTTAAAAGACTTTTCTTATGCTATGCTTAGAGACTAGGATGAACTAAAGTTTAATTTATAATTAGTGTACTCTAATTAGGGTTTACAATATTTTTATTCATCTTACTTGATTCTCTATTGTAGGTTGTCTAAAGATCACTAAAAGACAAGGCACCAAAAAGCAGAGTCCCAAGCTCCAGACGCAGGGCTAATCATAGCCATCAAAGCAGCACCAAGACGCGAGGATCGACACCCGCATCTCAGCCAGCACTGCAGCACCAAGGCGCGTGGGTCGACACCCGCGTCTCAGCCAGCACTACAGCACCAAGGCGCGTGGGTCGAAACCCGCGTCTCAGCCAGCACTGCAGCACCAAGGCGCGTGGGTCGACACCCGCGTCTCAGCCAGCACTGCAGCACAAAGGCGCGTGGGTCGAAACCCGCGTCTCCGCCAGCACTGCAGCACCAGGGCGCGTGGGTCGAAACCCGCGTCTCAGCCAGCACTGCAGCACCAAGGCGCGTGGGTCGACACCCGCGTCTCAGTTCTAACTACCCTGGTTATGGGGCCAATCACGGCCCACATAACGGGGAAAATTAACCCCCATTATGGAGCGTTTTTAGGGGGCACGTTCGCCCCTGAAACCTCTATAAATAGCCCCGTTGCTATGGAGAAGGGGTCGGTCAATTAGATAAGAGAATCTTGAGGAGAAGAACTTGACTTGAGAGCTTCCACAGAGAAGGAAAGAGAGTCTAACTCTTCAGCTAACTTGCTGCGTACAAGTTAATCTTTGCCTACAATCTCTTTGAGATTTTAGTCGACAGAGCTGTGTTACTCCGTCTACCATCCGAAGAGAAGATCCCCAGAAGTTCTCGACGTTTACCCGGTCAACGAAAATAAGATTTACTTTCCACCGCCACTTGAAGAACCCAGCATTAAACAAAGGGAGGATTCAAGACTCAATATCCTCCCTCCTTTGTAACCAGGGTGTAAGTCCTTTGTAATTTTTTAATTGATTCAAGGAAATTTTACGCGAATTTTTCTCCCGTCAAACAAGAGATGGCGACTCCGCTGGGGATTCGTTACTGACGAACAAGTTGTGGCACAAGGTGACGTCCTCTACAAAGGGAAAATGATCGAATCACTCGTCGTAGAATTCGACCAGGCAAAGTATGAAGAGTTCCTCTCTTCCGGCTCCAAGAGCCCAAAGGCCCGCGCCTACCGCAGGGTCTCTACGGGGACTTGCCCCGAAATCCGCTCTGAGCCTCTCTCAGAGGCAGCTGCTGGGAGGGATGTTGTGGCCAATCACGCTATGTGTGACATCCGCGCCAACGTCTCTCAGGAGACCCGCGTGGTCAAGTTCTCTGGTGTCCAGCCAATCCATCCTCTTCCTCAGCACCAGGCCGTCATTGGTTTCTCTCAACCCCACGACGTAACCGGAACGCTGAGTGCCGACAGAGGAGGCGTGCGCGTCAACTGCAAGTTGGAACAACTGATCGTCCAACTGAGGCAGGACGCAAGGTTCAAACAGGCGTCTCTGCCGCATCACATCCGGCACGCGAAATCCGCGTTTGGCAGCCCAAACGTGAGGTTCACTAAGTTGGCTCCTCTGAAGCCCCACTCCCCAGACGCCAAGGTGAAACTCGCACGCCTTGTCGAGTACAAGAAGCACACGCCTCTAGGCGTGGGGCCCAGCAGCCCTGCATCTCTCAAGCGTCTCTACCCCGACGCAATAATCAGCAAAGCGATAGTCACGGCTCTTCTCAGCAGAGACGCCAGACGCGCGTCCTGAAGCCACGACGCGAGAACCGCGTCTCTGAACCCCGCGTCCTAGCTGTACAGAGCAAGGATGCCTCCCGCCCTCGGCATTACGAGGCTAATCTCTTTGATCCTCCTCCCACGAATCTAAGAGATTATTTGACAAAGAAAAGAAGTGCTAATCGAATCACTTCGTCATGTTGCTGCAAACGGCTTATCACGATGCTCTCTGAGTGTCGTTGCAGTTCAGGTGCAAACCAGCAGTCTCTATTTAGACAGCTGACCCTAATTCCCCGATCAGCTAAAAGGAGTCGTTCCCACAGGAGGAGGGTCTTCTCTGACACTGAATATCCCGAGCTCACTACAAACATGGACCGAACCAGGATAAATCTCTCTTGTTTGCGTTTGTCTATTTTCTGAGATTTACTTTCCTTTTTGCAAGTTTATTTATTTGCTTAACGTTAATCCTTCTTGTTTAGTATTTGTGTTGACTTTGTAGTTTAGATCCATAAGTGCCAACAGAGAAAGTTTCGCATTTGGCATCATCTCGGGACCAACAATTGGTATCAGAGCGGGTCTCACATTTGGTACCTAGTCAACAACACGGATGGCAACGGAGTTTTCATCATCCCAATTCAAGGAAGGACATTCTACACAACGTCCACCGCTATTTGACGGATCCAACTACAATTATTGGAAGTGTAGAATGAAGATCTACTTGCAATCGCTGAACTACGAACTTTGGAACATCGTAGAAGCATCGTACACCAAACCATCAACCAACTACAACGCTTGGAGTGATGATCAAAAGAAGAATCGAACCTTGACGCCAAAGCGATGAATGCCCTATTCTGTGCCCTAACCAAAGAAGAGTTCAACCGTGTGTCAACAGCCACTTCTGCACATCAAATATGGCATACTTTTCAGGTAACACATGAAGGCACAAGTAAAGTTAAAGAGTCTAAAATATCTGTTCTTGTCCACAGGTTTGAATTATTCAAAATGGAGGAGAATGAAACCATATCCGAAATGGTAACAAGATTCACTGACATTACCAATTCCTTAGCATCCCTTGGAAAGGACTACACCCAAGTCGAAAAATTTCGCAAGATCCTTCGTGCACTCACACCAGAATGGGAGAAGAAGCCAACCGCTATTGAAGAAGCAAATGATCTCTCAACTTTGTCGTTAGAAAACCTAATCGGTAATCTAACGGCATATGAAGTGCAATTAGAAGAAAGAAAGAAGGAGGAACGACAACACCACTCAAAGAAGAAAGAAATTGCCTTCCATGCATCCTCCGACACGGACGATTCCGATGACAATGAAGAGGAGATGACAATGCTTTCAAAGAAATTCAGGAGATTTCTAAAGCAAGGTAAATTCAAATGCTTTAATTGTGATAAACCAGGTCATATGAAGATGGATTGCCCATTGCTCAAGAATAAAGGCAAATACATGAGCAAAAAATTCAGAAAGAAGAAAACTTTGAAGCCTCATGGGAGAATAGTGATTCCTCATCTTCTGACGAAGAAGAATCCACTGAACGTGTCAACCTATGTTACATGGCCATAGAAGATGAAGAGGTATCATTTTCTGAACTTTCTGATGCATTTCATGAATTGTTTAATGATCTAAAGCATAAAAAACTGAAAAATAAAGTTTTATCAAAAGAAAATGAAAAACTTTTAAATGAAAATTCATGTTATGCTTTACAAGTATCTTCTATAAATTCTCAACAAGATGAGTTTGAAAAAGTCATATCATCTTTGAAAAATGATAATGAGAAGTTTATAAAAGAGAACATTTTCTTAAAAAGGAAACTGAATCTTTGAATAAAAGGATTTATATTTTAGAAAAAGATATTTTAGTTTTCAAAAAGAAATATGAAGATATTTTGCAAAATGTGACCAAGTTAAATCAAGGAAAAGAAAAATTGAATGATTTATTATCTTTTCAAAAGTTGTCACATAATCATTATGGTATTGGATATAATGAAAATTCTTCATATGTTAGTAATCCATATGTGAAAAGAAAGTCTAATCATGTTTCAAAAAGAATTAAGACAAAGTTTATATGGATTCCTAAGAATTTAAGTATTCATGATAAAAATACATATATTGCATCATACATTCATGATATATGTAATTCTTACGACTATGTGTATACTAACAGGTGGAAACCAAATTCTAAATGGATTTAGACTCCTAAAGGTTAATATGTTCTTTTATGTTTGGTACCATCTAACGTTTATCTTACAGGTACCATATAAAAGTTGATAAGAACATATATATATATATATTCTAATGATATATTTGTTTCAGGGGGAGAACAGAGTATTTCTCTATCTGTTATAACCCAATTTCTGCAGGGGGAGAAAAATATAACATATTTTCTGCAGGGGGAGCACTTGTGCACACAAAGTATCATCATCAAAAAGGGGGAGAATGTTGGAACTTGTTTTGATGAAGACTTTTGTGAAGCATTTCATTTGGAGCTCTAACACACGACGAATCAAGAGTTCTTCATGATCAAGACTGCCCAAAGAGAGTTAATATGATGTGGTTTGTAATTGTGAAATAGCATGTAAAAAGCCTTGATGCACACACACATATCATAGTCAATTAGTCGACTAATACCTATCTCAAGTCGACTAATCACTTGTGTAGTCGACTGGACCCAAACTCCTAGTCGACTAGTCTTGTGTCCAAAAGAAACCCAACTCTCTGTTTGTGCATTGGTCAACTTAACAGTCAAACATAGTCGACTAATAGCATTTGTAGTCGACTAATCCCTTGACCCTAGTCGACTAATAGCTGATCCAGTCGACTTGAAAGTTAGTTGCAGTTGACTTAATTCAGTTATCCAGAAACCTGTCATTCGAGCTTATCTTGACCTAGTCGACTTATAGTCAAACCTAGTCGACTAATAGTAGGAAATTTGCCTTGTATAGTCGACTAACTCAAAAGGCAAGTCGAGTATAGGCAGTTTCTGACTGTTGGACGATTTCTGTTATATGGTCTTTTGTGCAACATTTTCCAATGTTTCAAACATTCGAATTGCACCTGTAATTACCCTAACTTACCCTAGTCTTCAGCTATATAAAGGGTAGATAAACCAAAGGCCAAATATCAATCCAAATCTTCAGTTTTCCAAGTCAAAATTCTGCCAAACCTGAAAACTGAATTTTCCACTTCAGTTCTTCACCAAAAGTCAATTTTCATTGTGAAGTCCTCTGAAGTTTGTCTCCTATACTAGACCTTGTTCACATACACATTCAGTACCAAGGCTTATAGGAAAAGTGTTGTAATACTCAAAGTAATCATTGTACACGGGTGGCTTCTTGGTGTAGAGGCAGTTGTACAAGGTGAAGTTTGTTCTCTTGGTGGAAGAGAAGGTGTTCTCTTGGATATAGAGAAGGTGTACACATTTGGCAAAGGGGATTTGTCAAGTGGTGTGCATGGTTGTGATTTTGGGTGTACAAAATCAAGGATAAAGGAAAATCTCAAGCGGGTGGCTTGGGGACTGGATGTAGGTCACGAGGACCGAACCAGGATAAATCTCTCTTATTTGCGTTTGTCTATTTTCTGAGATTTACTTTCCTTTTTGCAAGTTTATTTATTTACTTAACGTTAATCCTTCTTGTTTAGTATTTGTGTTGACTTTGTAGTTTAGATCCATAAGTGTCAACAGAGAAAGTTCCGCATTTGGCATCATCTCGAGACCAACAAGCAGGAGCAGAGGAAACAACCTGCAATCAGTTCCGATGATGAGTCTGACACAGAACCGAAAGGAGTGTACCGACACACTCGCACCTGGACCGGGGCAATTTCCCCGATTGACTACAATGCTCTAGCCCGGGGCATTGAGGTGAATGACTCGCATTCCGCTATTACAGAGTCACAGGCTTCAAACTCTTCTATAGAGAAAGAGGCCTTTATATATATGACTAGCACTCCTGAGGAGACCGCCAGGCGCTTGGAGCAGCAAGCCCAGGTCCAGAAGGAACAATTCGAGATGATTCATGCTCAGCAAGAATCTATCGACTCCCTTAAGCAGATGCTTGCACAGTTGCTTGAAGACAAGAGGAAGTCAACCAACAAAGCCTCCTCTAAGAAGTCTAAAGGCAAACAAAAAGAGGGGGAAAGCTCATCTTCTGTACACGTAGAGGAGGAAGAGCAACTTACTTCTGGTTCGTCTAAATCCTCGTCGCAAGAAAAGGACGACCGAGACCAGGGAAAGGTTCATTCTAAAAGAATGAATCAGTTGGAGCAACGTCTTGAGGCCCTTACCAACCGGAAAGGCCTCCAAGAAGTAGGAGTGGTCCGGCCATATCCGCCCGAGTGGGACCTGGTTCCATACCCGCCCAAGTTCAAGGCTCCAACCCTCCAAGCATTTGATGGAAAAGGTTCACTGAACCAACATATCTACTACTTTAAGTCTCAAACAGGGAATGTGGTAGATAACGATGCCATCCTGGCACGTTTGTTCATCGACACCTTAAAAGGGCTCGCCTTTGAATGGTTCATGAAGCTCCCGGAAGGCTCCATTAAGAATTGGGGCGATTTGGAGAAGCTCTTCCTAACGCGCTTCTTTGAAGATGACTCGGAGGTCAACATGCCTACCCTTTTAGCCACCAAGCAGCGAATGGGAGAGTCCGTTAAGTCATTCGTAGAAAGATTTTGGAACATAGCACTCCGATGTCCAAGCGGTATGACCCAGGTCACCCTTGAGGAAACATGCCGCCATAATCTACAAACCTCACTCCTCGCCCAAATAGGAGTTGCCGAAAGCCGCACCTGGAAGCAGTTGATCCAACAAGGTGAACAGGCTGAAGAAATTGTCGCCCGAGTTAGGGCAGAAGAAAACAAACCCAGACCTGAGAGGTCAACAAGGCATGCGCAAGACACATCCCTCCAAGCGAAAAGGAAGGATAACTTGGCGACAGAGACCAAATCTCCCGTCAAACCTCAACCGGTCAAGGGAAGTGGCTCTTCAAGCCAACCATGTACCAACAAGCAGTATGTTGGCTCGGAGGCCTTCCTCTCTAGTTTTGATGATGATTAACTCATGTAGTTATGTTTACTAATAATCTTGTGATTTTAGTTTCAGATCATGTAACAAGATATTAATTGGTGATTGCTTCAAAAAGAGGAGTTTTGGAAGCCTTCACTTGGTGATTCCCGTGGCCGAGCATCAAGATCATACCTTTGCACTCGGTAGATCACGTTTGGGATCGAGTTGGCTTGAAGATTGAAGTTCATCAAGAAGACTTAGGTATCCTACTTTAGTTTAGTGTGTTTTAGATCCATATGTAAAGCTTAGTATAGTTGATATGCTCAAGTGTACAACACACACGTTTTATGGTTTTTCGGTTTTTAGTTTAACCGATATTTGTTTTCATGAATAGATTGATCAAAACAAGTTTAATTGGTTTATGTATAGTAGATTCATTCTATACATGCATGCTTAACTTTTAAACAAACTTATTTTGACTTTCCTATTCAAGAATTGAAAAATCCAAGTTTGACAAAATACAAGTTTGGTTTTTGATAAAATTTGTAAGACACAAAAATGATTCCAAATGTTTAATATTGTCTTGAAATTTTTATCACAAGTTTGTGTTTCAATATAAAATGTTAAAACAATTTCTATGGTATTTTTAGAAGAGATAAAAGATTTTTTAACATGTTTTTCTGACCCAGTTTCTGACCCAGAACTGTGCTGACAGGCCATGCCGATCGACTGGGCGGTCGACCGACGTGCACAGACCTGTGCACGTCTGTTGGCACAGTGGGCCGGTCGGCCGGTCGGCCGACCGGATCAGAGAGCCTTGCTCTCTGTATCTGGGCGGTCGACCGAGCGGTCGACCGGAGCAGAGAACTCTGCTCTCTGTATCTGGGCGGTCGGCCGAGCGGTCGACCGGATGCCCCAACGGTCATATTTCTGACCGTTGGCGGTCGACTGGGCCGGTCGACCGCAAGCCTGTCAGGCTGCCAGATCAGCCTAACGGCTAGTTTTCTGTTTGGCCTATATAAACCCCATTTCTTTGGGATTTTGGCCAAGATTTTCAAGAGCAAAAATTCCTACTTTTCTGAAGTGTTTTTACAAGTTTTCAAAAGAGTTTTAAGTGCCAAAAGATCTAAAAATTTCCCTATTCTCTGGTTTATAAAACAAGTTTTCAAAAGTGTTTAAGAGCCAAAAGATCTATCTTTATATTGTTTTAGTTTTTGGAAAAATCAAAGAAAAGAGTATTTTGGGAGATTTGTCTTGGCTTTCATTTTCTATCTTTTACAAGAGTTTTTTCAAGTATTTTTCTATGAGTTTTTGTTTTTCCAAACACCTAGTTTTTCACACTTGAGCTATATCTTCTATCCTATTCTATTAGGATCTTGTTTTGTGGAAAAGAGGAAAGAGAGATTGTTTGTGGTTGAAAGAAACCACTTGTTGTAAACACCCTTGCTTTTGTTGTATCCCTCTTTGGTAGAGGTTGATCGGGTGATTGGTTTGCTCCCTCTTTGGTAGAGGTTGAGTTGGTTGTTTGCTCCCTCTAGTGAGAGGTGGAGTTTTGGTTTGTAAACCCTCTTCGGTAGAGGTGTTGGTTGTTATTTGGCTACGGGCCTACCCCTCGGTTGAGAGGCGGTGTTTGAGAGAGGAATTTGGTACTCCTATTGTTGTAACAAATCCTCCTCGGTGGAGGTTCCCTCGGTGGGAGATAGTGGATTGAAAATCCTTCACGGTGGTGAAGGCGGGGATGTAGAACTAGGGGTTCGAACCTCGAAACATATCTTGTTGTTAGCGTTTGATCCATTATCTCTCTTACCCTCTCTCTCTTTTAATTGTGCATAGCATCATTCATATCATCATATCATATTTGCTTGTGTTGTGCCTTGCATTATTTCATATTGCTTATCATCCTTATATGCTTGGCTTGTTTGTGTGTGTCTCACTTGTACTTAACCACAAGAGCTTCATATAGCACCTCAACCCATATCTAGGGGAATCAAGAGGAGTTAGTCCAGAGCCCTTCACGGGGAATTCGGCTACACTTGTGTGTTGTACTAAGTGTGTTGCAAAATTGTTTTAAGCTTTCGCATTTAGCGCATTTAGTTTCTAGATTAGCATTTACACCTATCATCCCCCCTCTAGGTGTTTTTCAATTAGTATCAGAGCCTACGCTCCTGATACTTTAGGCTTAACATCCTAGGAGTGAGATCCTTGTTTGCTAATCTCATTTGCATTTGCTTGTTTTGCACATATATAGTTTGGACCCATGGACTTCATGACCCCACCTATGTTTGACCCTTCCAACATTCTTGTTTGGAAGACTAGAATGTCCATTTACCTACAAACCCTAGGATATAAGGTTCACCTTGCTATTACCAAGGAATCCTACCTTAGTGATAGCAAGCATATAGGGGCCAATGCACAAGCCCTTGAGGCCATTAGAAGCACGCTTTCAAAAGAATATCTTATGCATGTTTCTAATCTTGATTCTGCCTTTGCAGTGTGGAACAAGTTGACAACCACCACCACCTCCGAGCTTCAAATGCCAATCCAACAAGAGGAGGAATCTAGTGGAGAATCCGAGCCACAACAATGCCATATGATCCAAGGAATGACTCCTTTGAGGTACAATCGAAAACTCAACTAGATAGTTTTGATTCTAGTTCTTCTTGTGATGATTATGATGCCCATGCTTTGAATGAAGAACTCACAATTGTTTGTGAAAAATTGATTGAAAAATATAAGATTTTGAAAAAGAATAGTCTAGGCCTTGAAAATGAAATAAAAGTTTGCTTTCTAGACTTAACAATGTTTTGCAAGAAAAGGTTGAGATTTATAATGAAAGGGATTCATTAAGATATCAACTAGATCTTGCACTTAAAGAAAATGAGTTTTTAAAGTCTAAAAATGATTGTAATGATGTTTTGAATAAAAAATAAAGTTTTAACTTCAAAAATTGATTTTGCTGTAAAAAATAATGATTCCTTGAAAAAGGAAATTGATTTTATTTCAAAAGAATTAGAAATTTGTTTAAACAAAATAAATCTTTGAAAAATGAAATTGATTCTCTTGTTTGCCATGCTAGGGTAGTATCTCACACTTCACCTATTGCATGCCACACTTCTTCTTTGATTGATAATGATATAAATGTTTTGAAGAAGAGTGTTGATTGTTTGGGCTCCACTTTGATCCAATGTGTTGTTAGGCATACACGCTTGGAATTTTTGTTTCGAAAGAAACAAGTTCCATCTTTTCATGCACACCCTCCACGGCATACACATGCTCCTCACGGACACACCCATCACATGTATGCTCATGTGTACACTTGTACACATTGTGGACGTAAGGGCCACCTTGCTAAATTTTGCTTTGATAGAATACATGATATAAATTTAGCAAATAAATTTGTTTGGGTTAGAGAAGGTACTAACCCCCATGGACCCAAAAAGTTGTGGGTACCAAAGATCACCCCTCTTATGTTTGATGTAGGTGTGGGCTCTCACATTACGTGAGAGTAGCGGTACCTTGGAGTGGATGCGTTCCGAGCTTAAAGGAGACTTTTTGGATGCATCACTTTCAAGGGAAGGTTTGGTGGGAAGACCACCATGTTTTGGAGACAAGGAGAGTTGCTTCTTCGATTTTGGTGACAATCCTTTACTCCCGTTTTAATTTACATGCTTTTCATATTCATTGTTTATAGCATGTTTCATTGTTTGTTGATCATTATGAAAATGCCATGATTATTAGACTCTTGACATACATGTATAGCCTTTTGAGACACCCATGTTTAATATGGACCATTATTTTAGTGTTCTCACCTTTGTTTAGCTATCAATTTTATCATAGGTTTAATAACATGTGGATTTGCATAATAATCATGTTTTTATTTTTCATGATGAACTTTGTTTTGTTTTATGCTTCATGCTTTGATTACTAGTTTAAATGTTAGTTTTCATTAAGACTAGGATTTATACTTGTGCATATAGTGGGCCACAAATAAATCTGTATATGTTTGTGCTTGAATGCTTATTTGAACCCATTAGATGTGCTAGTATAGTCTAGTTTTGATGATCCATGCATTTTAAACTTGTATTCCCTTTTTGGAATTGTTTTATGATTTTTGTTTAACTTCATGTATATGTCTATTTTATCCAAACTATTGTTTATACATATACATCCTTTTTGAGCCACGTGCCTTCATGCATATATCTTTGTGGACTCGTTGTGTTTGGATATGTATGTATACTTTAGTTTGTATAAGACATACATATACCTTGAAGATTAAATAGTTTTGATGTTTTTCATGTTTTCATATTTCAAGGAATTATTTGAGCTTAATTGTATATTTTCATGATCATGTTCTTCACATTGTATTTGTACACTCACATTTCTTGTTTACTCATGTGTTTGTTTTCATGAGTCATATTTGTTGGCCCAAAGGCCTTCCACTCTAGTTTTGATGATGATTAACTCATGTAGTTATGTGTACTAATAATCTTGTGTTATTTAGTTTCAGATCATTAATCAAGTTATTAGTTGGTGATTAGCTTCAACAAGATGATTTGAAAGCTTTCACATGTTGATTCAAGAGCCCGAGCGTCAAAGATCATATATAGTACTTGCTCGGTGGATCAAAGAGTTTTGGTTCGAGTTGGCTTGGAGATTGCGCTCTACAAGAAGACATCGGTACTATAGTTTAGTTTTGTGTTTAGATCCAAATTGTAAAGATTAGAATAGTATGATATGCTCAAGTTTACAACACACACGTTTCATGTTTTGGTTTTCAGTTTTTGGTTTAACCGATCTTGGTTTCATGAATAGATAGATCAAAACAAGTTTACATAGTTTAATGTATATTAGATTTGTTTTATATACATGCATGCTTCAACTATTTAGACAAACTTAGTTGATAGTCTATTTCATGTGTTTATGTTTTGGTATTTTTAACAAAACATATTTTGGAATTAATGACAAAAATATGGATATATATATGTTTTATGTATATAGGATTATATCCATATACATCATGCCTAAATGTTGTTTAATATCATGTTTTTGTATTTGGATGAGTTTTGGACAAAATGTATTTTCTATTCAAAAATCCAAGTTTTAGAAAATACAAGTTTTGGATTTTGGTAAAAATGATAAGACACAAAAATGTTTGAAAATATTTGTTATGTGTGATGAAATTTTTATCACATGTTTATATTTCAATATAAAATGAGAAAACTATTTTTGTGTATTTTTACAAGTTTTTATGGATTTATTAGAATATTTTTTCATCTTGTTTTCTTACCCAGGACACTGGCTGACAGGCCAGGTCGGTCGACCGTGCGGTCGGCCGAAACCATTGGCCGGTCGACCCAGAGGTCGACCGACGTGCACAGAGCTGTGCACGTCTGGCAGCACAGTGGGACGGTCGGCCGGCCGGCCTACCGGACCAGAGAGCAGTGCTCTCTGTTCTTTTCGGTCGACCGGGCGGTCGACCGTCAGTTGCCAACGGTCAAAATGTGACCGTTGGATGGTCGACCGAGCGGTCGACCGTAAGTCATTTCTGACAGTTTCTGCTGCATATTTTTCTAGGGGCTATAAATACCCCATCGAAAGAGTTTTTCTCTAAGAATTTTTGTGCGAATTTTTCCTTACTCTCTGGTGTTTTCACAGCAATCAAAAGAAGTTTTTGGACTTAAATTGAACAATCTATTTGGTGTTTTTGCTAGGGTTTGGAATATCAAAGAAAAGGATTTTTAGGAAAAGAGTTTTGATTCATCTTCTATATCTTGGTTTCAGTTTTTCCCAAGGATTTTCTTTGTGATTTTGATTTCCATTCCATTGGTTTTCTGCACACTTGAGCTACATCTACTTTCTTATTCTATAGGATCTTTGTGTGGGAGAAAGAAATTGTTTGTGATTGTTGTTTAGACCACCAAGTTGTAAAACCCAATCTTTGCTTGGCTTTGTGCCTTGGGTTGTATCCCTCAAGTTGTGAGGTGATCCTTGTGTTTGCTTTGTGCTAATCCCTCAAGTTGTGAGGTGATTGTTTTGTTGGATTGGAGCTTGCCTCAAGGAGGAGGTTGTGGTTGTAAAGAGAGGAGTTGGGTACTCCTTGTGAGAGTTCTTTGTGGACTAGCTAGTGGATTAGAAATCCTTCGTGTGTCGAAGGCGGGGATGTAGAGCTGGGTGCTCGAACCTCGAAACATATCTTGTTGTTTGCGCTTGATCCATTGACTCTCTCTATCTCTCTCTTTACTTTGTGCCTTGCAACTATTCATATTGTGCATTCATAATTGCTTGGCTTGGTTGTGTGTGCATCACTTGTTGATTGCACTTGAGTGTATTGTATTAAGTTTTTGAAGCACATTGAGTTCATTGATTAGCTATATCACCTATTCACCCCCCTCTAGGTGATTTCAATTGGTATCAGAGCCTACGCTCCTGATATTTAGGTTTAACCACCTAGGAATGAGATCTTGGTTTGCTAATCTTCATTTGCATTTTCATTTGCACTCATTTATTTTGCACTCATGGATAGCCCTCCTATGTTTGACCATTTTAGACTTGATACTTGGAAAGTCAATATGAGTAGGCATTTAAAATCACTAGGTCATCTTATTTATCAAGCCTCCACTTTAGAATCCTTCCCTAATAGTAGCAAACACAAAAAGGCTAATGCATTAGCACTAAGGGCACTTAGAGCATCTCTCAATGAAGATTTATTACATGTTTTTGATCATTATGATTCAGCTTTTGTAGTTTGGAGCATCCTGACATCTCCCGAGCTTCTAAGGATCATTAACAAGATAAGGAGATCTAGGAGAGACAAGTCCGATGAGCATTGCCTCATGGTCCAAGGGAAAGACTCCCTTGAGGTACAATCGGATTCTCAACTAGATGATAGCTCTAGTTCCTATTGCTATGGTTGTTTAGAAGCTCAAACTTTAAATATGAAACTAGCCACAAAGCTTGAAAATTTCTTGAAAAAACACAAACTTTTGAAAGAGGATAATCTTGTTTTGAAAAATGAATTAAAGGATTTGTGTTCTAATTTTGAATTGGTTTTGCAAGAGAAGGAAGAGATCACTAGTGAACGTGACTCACTAAAATCTCAACTAGACCTTGCCCTTAATGAGATTGAAGTTTTGAAAAGCAAAAATGATTGTGATGATGTTGTGAAAAACAATGCGATTTTATCTTGAAAATTGGATTTTGTTTTAAAAGATAACCTTTCTTTGAAAAATGAAATTGATTCCATTACAAAAGAATTGGATTTGGTTTTAAAGAAAAATGAATCTTTAAAAATTGATTTAGATTCCCATGTTTGCCATGCTAGTGTAGCTTCTTCTTCTAGCACACCTATTGCATGCTCTACTTTATCTTCAAGTATTGAAAAAGATATAAATGTTTTGAAGAAAAGTATTGAATGTTTGGGCTCCACTTTGAGCAAATGTACTTTGAATCATTCACGCTTGGAAACCTTGGTTCGCAAGAAACAAGTTCCATCCTTACATGTACACCCATCACAGCATACACATGCTCATCACGGACACAACCATGACATGTATGCTCATGTGTACATTTGTACACATTGTGGTCGAAAGGCCATCTTGCTAGATTTTACTATGATCGTTTACATAATGAAAATTTAGCAAATAATCTTATTTGGGTTAGGAAAGATACTAACCCCTATGGACCCAAGAGAAAATGGGTACAAAAAACCACCTCCTTGACTTTTGATGTAGGTGGGAGCTCTCGCATCACGTGAGAGTATTGGTGCCTTGAGGTGGATGCGTTCTAAACTTAAAAGAGAACCATTTGGATGTTTCACTCTCAAGGGGATTTGTGGGAGGACCACCGTGGTTTGGAGAACTAGAGATGCACCTTCATCGGTTTTGGTATCACTCTCTAACTCCCATTTTCATTTACATGCTTTCATTCATAGCATGACATGTTTTAGTGTTCATTATGCTTATGCCATGTTCATTAGATTAGTGTTATACATGTTTAGTTACTTGAGACACTTCATGTTTATATGGATCTATACCTATGTGTTCTCACCTTGTTTATAGCTATATGTATGCTCTAGATCTAATCCACATGCATATCATAATGATCATTTGGATGTTCATGATTCTTGTTTTGATATTTCATGTTTTGATTATTATGTTTATCATGTTGGTTTATGATTCCCGTTTCATGCTTCATGTGTTGACTACTTGCTTGAATGATAGTTTTCATTAAGACTAGGATTTATACTTGTACAACTAATGAGCTACAAATAGACCTTTATATATGTTTGTGCTTGAACGCTCATTTGTATTCATTAGATGTGCTAGTATAGTCTAGTTTTGATGATTCATGCATTCTAACTTGTATTCCTCATTTTGAATTTGTTTCTATGATCAGGTGTTTTAACTTCATGTATATGTCTATCTTGTCCAAACTATTGATTATACATGTACATCCCTTGAGCCACGTGCCTTCATGCATATACCTTTGTGGACTCATTATGTTTAGGATATGTATGTAACTTTAGTTTGTACATGACATACATATGCCTTGAAGTTTAAATCGTTTTTGGTGATTTTCATGATTTTCATATTTTTAGGTAATTTCAATTGATAATGAAAATTTTGGTGTTTCATGTTTTCATGTTTTTAAAGGAATTTCACATGAGCTTAATTGAATATTTTCATGTTAATATGTGTCACATAACACTTGTTCACTCACTTTATTGTTTACTCATGATCTTGTTTTCATGAGTATGATATGTGCTATATGGATTTTGAGCATTTGGTGATCATGTGATTTTCATGTTTCATGAAAAATCTTGTTGCTTTATCTTGAAGGATTTCGCACTAGTTTTAAAATTTTTTTTTTTCATATAACTAGTTCATATTCTTCACTTTAGTAGTAGTTTTCAAACATACTATATTTGCAAACATATTTTTGAAAACCCCTACCTTTAAAGGGCGGTTGGTTGGGCGACCATGCCTTGTATGTGTTTTGTTGAAAATCATTTTAAACTTGAGCATGAATGGGAGGATAGGTTATATGAGATATACATTTGATCTTATTGTTGTTTCAATTGGTATCATTGGATTCTTTCAATTGGTATCAATAATCGATATTTCTTGTATGCTCATATATTTGTATGTATGTATGCTTTCATTTCAAAGAATATCAATTTCAATTGGTATCTACTTTTCATACATATATATGTTTTATTTGTGTTTATTATATCCCTATATCTTTAAGCACAAGATTTTATTTATGCTAAGCTTGAGCTTTGACTTTGTTTCAATTGATTTAGCTTTCAATTGGTATATTTATTCGAGCCTATGCATAGTTTTATTTGGTATTTCATAAAGGGAGAGAAAAGCTTGTATTTCATCTTTCAATTGGTATTTTATTCCACTCCCTTGCTTTATGATAGAAAATAATAATAATTCAATTGATATTAAGATTTATGTTTAGAAATTCAAAATTTGTAATGTTTAATTTCAATTGATATCAAGATTGTTTATTTACAATTAATATGATATTTGTTTACTTATCAATTGGTATCAAGATTTGTGTTTTTCAATTGGTATAGTTTCACTTTTTAAATTGGTATCAATATGCACTTCCTTGACACATTTTTTAATTGGTATCATATTTGAGTTTAGACAAAAAGGGTTGTTTTGAATAAAAAGAATAAGTGTATTAGTTTGTTTAGTCTTTAACCCCTTTGTTGATGATTGACAAAAAGAGGGAGAAGAATTTGAGTTTATATGCATGTTTGTATGCATGTATTATGTTTTTATTAAGTTCAATTGGTATCCAAAGCATTATTTAAAGAACATGTTTAGTTTTGGTATCAAGAGCTTGTATAAGAGATCATTAGTTTGTTTATTTGTTCAGTTCAATTGGTATCTAGAGGTTTGTTTGTTTTTTTTAATTGGTATCTAGAGTATGTTTATTTGTTTTTGAAAATTTCATTGGTATCTTTCATTGGTATATAGAGCCATTTATTGTTTTATGCATATCTATGCATGTTTCATGTTTAGTATTCATTGCATATATTTGTTGTTTATCCCTATGCATGAGTTAAGGGGGAGCTTTTTTGAAGCTTAACTTTAATCCATGCATATATAACTCCATGAGTTTTGTCATCATCAAAAAGGGGGAGATTGTTGGCCCAAAGGCCTTCCACTATAGTTTGATGATGATTAACTCATGTAGTTATGTGTACTAATAATCTTGTGTTATTTAGTTTCAGATCATTAATCAAGTTATTAGTTGATGATTAGCTTCAACAAGATGATTTGGAAGCTTTCACATGTTGATTCAAGAGCCCGAGCGACAAAGATCATATATAGTACTTACTCGGTGGATCAAAGAGTTTTGGTTCGAGTCGGCTTGGAGATTGCGCTCTACAAGAAGACATCGGTACCATAGTTTAGTTTTATGTTTAGATCCAAATTGTAAAGATTAGAATAGTATGATATGCTCAAGTTCACAACACACACGTTTCATGTTTTAGTTTTCAGTTTTTGTTTAACCGATCTTGGTTTCATGAATAGATAGATCAAAACAAGTTTACATGGTTTAATGTATATTAGATTTGTTCTATATACATGCATGCTTCAACAATTTAGACAAACTTAGTTTGATAATCTATTTCATGTGTTTTATGTTTTGATATTTTTAACAAAACATATTTTGGAATTAATGACAAAAACATGGATATATATATATATGTTTCATGTATATAGGATTATATCCATATACATCATGCCTAAATGTTGTTTAATATCATGTTTTTGTATTTGGATGAGTTTTGGACAAAATGTATTTTCTATTCAAAAATTCAAGTTTTAGAAAATACAAGTTTTGGATTTTGGTAAAAATGATAAGACACAAAAACGTTTGAAAATGTTTGTTATTTGTGATGAAATTTTTATCACATGTTTATATTTCAATATAAAATAAGAAAACTATTTTTGTGTATTTTACAAGTTTTTATGGATTTATTAGAATATTTTTTCATCTTGTTTTCTGACCCAGGACACTGGCTGACAGGCCAGGTCGGTCGACCGTGCGGTCGGCCGAACCATTGGCCGGTCGACCCAGAGGTCGACCGACGTGCACAGAGAGCTGTGCACGTCTGGCAGCACAGTGGGATGGTCGGCCGTCGGCCGACCGGACCAGAGAGCAGTGCTCTCTGTTCTTTTCGGTCGACCGGGCGGTCGACCGTCAGTTGCCAACGGTCAAAATGTGACCGTTGGACGATCGACCGAGCGGTCGACCGGTAGGTCATTTCTGGCAGTTTCTGCTGCCAACGGCTATATTTTTCTAGGGGCTATAAATACCCCATTGGAAAGAGTTTTTCTCTAAGAATTTTTTGTGCGAATTTTTCCTTACTCTCTGGTGTTTTCATAGCAATCAAAAGAAGTTTTTGGACTTAAATTGAACAATCTATTTGGTGTTTTGCTAGGGTTTGGAATATCAAAGAAAAGGGTTTTTGGGAAAAGAGTTTGATTCATCTTCTATATCTTGGTTTCAGTTTTTCCCAAGATTTTCTTTGTGATTTTGATTTCCATTCATTAGTTTTCTGCACACTTTAGCTACATCTACTTTCTTATTCTATAGGATCTTTGTGTGGGAGAAAGAAATTGTTGTGGTTGTTGTTTAGACCACCAAGTTGTAAAATCCAATCTTTGCTTGGCTTTGTGCCTTGGGTTGTATCCTCAAGTTGTGAGGTGATCCTTGTGTTTGCTTTGTGCTAATCCCTCAAGTTGTGAGGTGATTGTTTTGTTGGATTGGAGCTTGTCTCAGGAGGAGGTTGTGGTTGTAAAGAGAGGAGTTGGGTACTCCTTGTGAGAGTTCTTTGTGGACTAGCTAGTGGATTAGAATCCTTCGTATGTCGAAGGCGGGGATGTAGAGCTGAGTGCTCGAACCTCGAAATATATCTTGTTGTTTGCGCTTGATCCATTGACTCTCTCTATCTCTCTCTTTACTTTGTGCCTTGCAACTATTCATATTGTGCATTCATAATTACTGGCTTGGTGGTTGTGTGTGCATCACTTGTTGATTGCACTTGAGTGTATTGCATTAAGTTTTTAAATTCCGCATTGAGTTCATAGATTAGCTATATCACCTATTCACCCCCCTCTAGGTGATTTCAATATTTATGCTTAATTGATTATGAGTGTTGACTATTTTGTGAATTTCATATTTTCATGAAAATAATTTTGTTTTATTCCTTGCTTGAAGGATTTCGTACTAGTTTACAAATTTTTCATATAACTAGTTGCGATATTCTTCATTTGGTAGAGTTTTTCAAAACAAAGCTTATTTCATATCTATTTTTGAAAACCCTACCTTCCACGGGCGGATGGATGGGCGATCATGCTCATGTATGCCTTATATTGAAAATCATTTTAAACTTGAACATGATTGGGTGGTAGTTATATGATGTATACACTTGATCATTATTGTTATTCCAATTGGTATCATTGAAATTCTTTCAATTGGTATCAATTTTGACCTTTCTTGTATACTCATATATGTTTGTATGTATGTATGTTTTTCAATTTCAATAGTATCAATTTCGATTGGTATTAAATCTTTCATACATATATTTTGTTTATGCTAAGCTTGAGCTTCAACTTTGTTTCAATTGATTCAGTTTTCAATTGGTTTCTTAAACAAGCTTATGCATGTGTTTTGTTGGTATTTCATAAAGGGGGAGAAAATTCGATTTTCATATTTCAATTGGCATTTGTATTTTCACTCCCTTGCTTATGATAGAAAATAGTCATTCCATTTGATATCATATACTTAAAAAGAATAACAATTTCAATTGATATCAAGATGTTTATTTGAATGTTTTAAAATGGTATCTCAAAATTTTGTTTTAAAAAAAATAGTCAAAAAGTTTTAATTGTATTGCCTATATGCAAGGAGAGATTAACATCTCTTCTACATATAGATTCATGTTGAGTGTATCTTGTATTGAGGAGCTTGACATCTCTTCTTTATGTGGTACACGTGTGTAGGGGGAGTTTCATATCTCCTCTTATGCATTGCATAGTATACATTATGTGAATTAGGGCTTGTCATCCCTACTTCATGTAATGTATCTATGTAGGGAAGCTTCACATCTTCCTCTTCATAAATGTATATCGCATATACCATTTGTTAATTGACCTATGTTTACTTTCAATTGGTATCAAGATGCTATTTTGACATATTTTCAATTGGTACCTTAATTGATTGTCACCCTATTTGGTTTTGTTTTTGTTTTAGACAAAAAGGGGGAGAATATTGTTTTTATTAACCCTTTGTTGATTCATTGTTTCGAACAAAAAAGGGGGAGAAAATTTGTTTTGTTTTTGTTTTTTACCCCTTTGTTGATGATTGACAAAAAGGGGAGAAAAATTTTGAGTTTGATCAAGTTTTGTATATGCATGTTTATGATTTACATATATTAAGTTTAATTTAGTTTAATTTTAATTGGTATCTAGAGCATGTTCTATTTTTGAACATTGCATTGGTATCTAGAGCCTTTTTATTGTTTATGCATATCTATGCATCATGTTTAAGAGCCTTCATTGCATATTCATTATGTTTATTTGTTTAAGCATGAGTTAAGGGGGGCTTCTTTGAAGCTTAACTTTAATCCATGCATATATAACTCCATGAGTTTTGTCATCATCAAAAAGGGGGAGATTGTTGGCCTGGGAGGCCTTCCTCTCTAGTTTTGATGATGATTAACTCATGTAGTTATGTTTACTAATAATCTTGTGATTTTAGTTTCAGATCATGTAACAAGATATTAGTTGGTGATTGCTTAAAAAAGAGGAGTTTTGGAAGCCTTCACTTGATGATTCCCGTGCCCGAGCATCAAGATCATACCTTTGCACTCGGTGGATCACGTTTGGGATCGAGTCGGCTTGAAGATTGAAGATCATCAAGAAGACTTAGGTATCCTAGTTTAGTTTAGTGTGTTTTAGATCCATGTGTAAAGCTTAGTATAGTTGATATGCTCAAGTGTACAACACACACGTTTTATGATTTTTTGATTTTTAGTTTAACCGATATTTGTTTTCATGAATAGATTGATCAAAACAAGTTTAATTGGTTTATGTATAGTAGATTCATTCTATACATGCATGCTTAACTTTTAAACAAACTTATTTTGACTTTCCTATTCATGTATTGAAAAATCCAAGTTTGACAAAATACAAGTTTTGGTTTTTGATAAAATTTGCAAGACACAAAAATGATTCCAAATGTTTAATATTGTTTTGAAATTTTTATCACAAGTTTGTGTTTCAATATAAAATGTTAAAACAATTTCTATGGTATTTTTAGAAGAGATAAAGATTTTTTAACATGTTTTCCGACCTAGTTTCTGACCCAGAACTGTGCTGACAGGCTATGCTGGTCGACCGGGCGATCGACCGACATGCACAGACCTGTGCACGTCTGCTGGCACAGTGGGCCGGTCGGCCGGTCGGCCGACCGGATCAGAGAGCCTTGTCTCTGTATCTGGGCGGTCGACCGAGCGGTCGACCGGAGCAGAGAAGTCTGCTCTCTGTATCTGGGCGGTCGGCCGAGCGGTCGACGGATGCCCCAACAGTCATATTTCTGACCGTTGGCGGTCGACCGCGCCGGTCGACCGCAAGCCTGTCAGGCTGCCAGATCAGCCTAACGGCTAGTTTTCTGTTTGGCCTATATAAAACCCCATTTCTTTGGGATTTTGGCCAAGATTTTCAAGAGTAAAAATTCCTACTTTTCT
Organism: Agave tequilana; assembly: GCA_038442645.1. Taxonomy (NCBI): domain Eukaryota; kingdom Viridiplantae; phylum Streptophyta; class Magnoliopsida; order Asparagales; family Asparagaceae; genus Agave; species Agave tequilana. The sequence goes on along the minus strand of JAVJIF010025693.1, from coordinate 42,731 downwards.
GAAGTATTTACAAGTTTTCAAAAGAGTTTTAAGTGCCAAAAGATGCAAAAATTTCCCTATTCTCTGGTTTATAAAACAAGTTTTCAAAAGTGTTTAAGAGCCAAAAGATCTATCTTTATATTGTTTTAGGTTTTTGGAAAAATCAAAGAAAAGAGTATTTTGGGAGATTTGTCTTGGCTTTCATTTTCTATCTTTTACAAGAGTTTCCCAAGTATTTTTCTTTGAGTTTTTGTTTTTCCAAACACCTAGTTTTCCACACTTGAGCTATATCTTCTATCCTATTCTATTAGGATCTTGTTTTGTGGAAAAGAGGAAAGAGAGATTGTTTGTGGTTGAAAGAAACCACTTGTTGTAAACACCCTTACTTTTGTTGTATCCCTCTTTGGTAGAGGTTGATCGGGTGATTGGTTTGCTCCCTCTTTGGTAGAGGTTGAGTTGGTTGTTTTGCTCCCTCTAATGAGAGGTGGAGTTTTAGTTTGTAAACCCTCTTCGGTAGAGGTGTTGGTTGTTGTTTGGGTACGGGCCTACCCCTCGGTTGTGAGGCGGTGTTTGAGAGAGGAGTGGTACTCCTATTGTTGTAACAAATCCTCCTCGGTGGAGGTTCCCTCAGTGGGAGATAGTGGATTGGAAATCCTTCACGGTGGTGAAGGCGGGGATGTAGAGCTGGGGGCTCGAATCTCGAAACATATCTTGTTGTTTAGCGTTTGATCCATTATCTCTCTTACCCTCTCTCTTTTAATTGTGCAAAGCATCATTCATATCATCATCTCATATTTGCTTGTGTTGTGCCTTGCATTATTTCATATTGCTTATCATCCTTATATGCTTGGCTTGTTTGTGTGTGCCTCACTTGTACTTAACCACAAGAGCTTCATATAAAACCTCAACCCATATCTAGGGAATCAAGAGGAGTTAGTCCAGAGCCTTTCACGGGGAATTCGGCTACACTTGTGTGTTGTACTAAGTGTGTTGCAAAATTGTTTTAAGCTTCCGCATTTAGCGCATTTAGTTTCTAGATTAACATTTACACCTATTCACCCCCCTCTAGGTATTTTTCACAGTATTCCTTCAAGGATGAACATGTCGACTCGCTCTTCAAGTTACTCAACAAGAGCAACAGACTGAAGCTTCCTGAAGCTAGGCGCCCTGAAGAAGTCGGTAAAAATGATAGTCCAAGTACTGCTTGTATCACAGGATGCTAGGACACCCCACCAAGAGCTGTTACGTCTTCAAGGACATCCTTCAGGCTCTGATTGACGCGGAGGTATTAAAACTCCGTCCAGAGCAGAAGAAGGTGACGGCCAATATGACGTGATTTCTCCAGTTGGAGGACAACCTCCAACAACCCTCTGGAGTAGTCCCTGTCCCAAGGATGAATTCCCACTGCCAATCACAGATGTCATGATTGATAACACATGTGGATTCGAGCGAATGTCCTTCATGGATGGATTTTCGGGATATAATCAAATCAAAATGTATCCTGACGACGAGAAACATACTTCTTTTAGGACACAACTGGGGGTATACTGCTACACTGTCATGCCCTTCGGACTAAAAAATGCAGGGGCGACATATCAAAGGGCCATGAATGTCATTTTTCACGAACACATGCGCAAAATGGTGGAATGCTATGTTGACGACATCGCAGTAAAAAGTCGCGCTAAAGGTGATCATATAACTGATCTAAAGGTTGTTTTCGACATCATGCGGGCCCATCAATTGAAGATGAACCCCACCAAATCCTTCCTGGGGGTGGCCAGTGGCAAATTCTTAAGATTCGTCATAACCTCCACAGGAATTCATTTGGACCCGAAAAAGGTCCGGGCTATCCAGGAGATGCAACCTCCGAGAAATCTCAAGGAGCTCAGGGGATTGCAAGGACGATTGGCGTACATCCGAAGGTTTATTTCAAATCTCTCCGGAAGATGTCAACCCTTTACCAAATTAATGAAGAAGGGTGTTTCGTTCATTTGGGACAGCGCTTGCCAGCAAGCATTTGAGGAAATTAAAAAGTACCTCACACAACCGCCAGTCCTTGCAGCTCCGGTGTCTGGAAAACCTTTCCTGATATACGTCGAGCGATGGATCATTCTTTAGGAGTTCTACTAGCTCAGAATGATGATCAAGGACGAGAGCAAGCAATCTACTATTTGAGTAGTAGAACGATGATCGGAGCCGAGCATTGGTACAACCCGATCGAGAAGGAATGTTTGGCGTTGGTGTTTGCAATTCAGAAAATGCGACACTATTTGGTAGGCCAAACTATAAACGTCATATCAAAAGTTAACCCCCTGAGGTTACTTATGACAAAGCCTTCATCGTTAAATGGCCGATTGGCAAAATGGGCCATATTGCTATCCCAATATGAAATGCACTTTTTACCACAAAAATCTGTGAAGGGACAAGCGTGGTGGCAGATTTCCTGGCTGAGCATCCAGACCCGAGGGCAGCCAAACTTTACGAGGATCTCCCAGACGAGATCGCTGAAGCCTGCCAGACTCAGACATCTTTTGAAGTACAAGTATGGCAACTTTTCTTTGACGGTGCATCGAGAACAAGCCCAAAAGGACATATAGTGGCAGGAGTAGGAGTAGTACTCGTCTCCCCACAGAACTATGTGATTCCTCGGGCTGTTCGTTAACCGAACCTTGCTCAACAATGTAGCGGAGTACAATGCCCTTTTGATTGGGATGCAACTCGCCGATGAGATTGGCGTTAAAAATCTCGAGGCATATGGTGACTCCAAACTCATCGTCAGCCAAGTTCGCGGGGAGTACGAAGTCAGACATGAAGACCTAGTACCCTATTACATGCAACTGTCTACATGGCCGAGAGGTTCACCAACTTTTACATTGACCATGTACCACGTAAGCAAAATGCGCATGCAGATGCACTGGCGTCTCTCGCTGCCTCTTTAGCTCTTCCAGCTGGAACAGTAGAGAAAATATTTATCCACAGCCATGACTTGTATTGCCCGAGACTTGCTCTTGAGGACTACCAGGAGCCAACGGAGATTGTCAAGGTAAAGAAGTTCTCGAGTCGTCAGCCGGTCCAGAGCCTAGAGACTGGCGATCCCTTATATTGATTATGTCTTGTATGGCATCCTGCCTGAGGCACCAAAGAAGCGGCTGCCATTCGAAGGAAAGCCCCCAAATTCTACTATAATGCGATTACGCGAACACTGTATCGTCGATCGCATGACGGGATCTTGATTCGCTGCCTTTCACAAAAAGAGGCACAGGAGGTGTTGAAAAAAGCCCATGACGGCATGTGTGGAGCCCATCAACCTGGCCCAAAACTTGCATACCGACTCCAAAGGTTGGGATATTATTGGCCTAAGATGATCGTTGACGCCATCGCTTATGTCAAAAGATGTCACGCCTGTCAAGTACATGGCGATTTCATCCATCAAGCACCAAGATACCTTCACTCTACGACCTCTACCTGGCCATTTGAAATGTGGGGAATGGATGTAGTTGGTCCTATCAGACCCCACCATCCTCAAAAGGACATCGGTTTATTTTAGCTATAACCGATTACTTCTCCAAATGGGCTGAGGCCATTCCTCTGAAGGAGGTAAAGTCCTCTGATGTGATCAAGTTCGTTAAACATCACGTCATCTACCGTTTTGGTGTACCTCGGCGAATCGTCCATGACAATAGACCCCAATTCGTCAGTCAGGCTTTCTAGAGGTTCTGCGCTAAGTTCAGAATCCAGAGTGTGTCCTCAACGGCATACTACCCTACCGCTAATGGTCTCGCAGAATCTTTTAACAAGACATCGGCAAACTTCTCAAGAAATTCGTCTCGAAAAGTCAACGTGACTGGGACAACAAGCTAGGTGAATGCTTATGGGCCTATCGCACAACTGTTCGAACCCCGACTAAAGCTACGCCATTTTCTTTGGTATACGGGTGTGAAGTCGTGCTTCCACTAGAAATCCAAATTCCGTCTCTACGTGTCAACTTGACAGTGAAGATGACAAATGAGAAGAAGCATCGACAGCGACTCCAAGAATAGAAGCCTTAGATGACAAACGTCTGCAGGCCCAACAACAAATCGAGCTTTACCAAGCCGGATTACCAGAGCCTTCAACAAGAAAGTCAAAGTGCAAACTTTCAAGAAAGGCGATCTTGTCTTAGCCGTCAGATGACCTATGGTGATGACACATAAGACAAAAGGGAAATTCCAGCCTAAATGGGAAGGACCATTTGTAGTAGAGTCAGTCTACTCAAATGGATCATATCGCCTCATAACTTCAAATGGCGATACTCTCATGATGCAATCAATGGCAGGTTCCTGAAAAAGTACTATCCTTGATAGTACTCCCCTGCCGATCAAGTTAAAAGTACACCTCTGATCAAAGCACCAAGAAGAGTTTCTTTCCTTTGCTAGACCACAAGCTAATCAGGCACTAGCTGCACCATGATGCATGATGTAAATATTGAGAAAGAAACTTGGGTTCTAATATTCTTATCTTCATCAACGTCCGACGCCTCCAACGGCTAAGGACAGAGGAAAATGTTAGCTTCTAAGCCCAACATAAGTCGTCGACAACTCATCATGCTGAGGGGAATAGCATGGCTAGCCCAACTCAAACGGTAGTTGGTAAAGGCACCTCAAATCCGTTGATAGCTGAGGATTTGCTAAAAATCCTAAGTGGATGTAATTCCACCCTCTCCTCCAAAATCCCTTACCAATTCTCATACACAGAATGGTAGGTCTACAAAATATAGTCATTGCTAACTTAACACTATACCTCTGGTAATGAAAATTTTCAATACTCCCTATCGAGTACAAATTTTACTTGTCAACTCTACATGGAGTAGCAAACCTTCAAAATTTGCCAAGTTAATACTATACCTCTGGCACTCCAAACTTCACTTGTCAATTCTCATCAATAGAATGGCAGGCCCTCAAATTGTTCATATCGCAAGTCCACTACTGTCAAGTTAATACCACACCTCTGACAATATAGTTAAGTTAACATTACACTTCTAACAGTAATCAAGTTACTGCCAAGTTAAATATTAAACCTCTAACAGTCATCTTCCCTCAGACTTCCAGATTGAAGCTGAAATGAACGATGCTAAGTTTAATACTACACCTCTAGTGTCCAAGTCATTGCTAAGTTCAACAATACACTTAAGGCCATGACTTTCCCTCGGACTTCCTTGTTAAAGTCGAGATGACCAATGCCAAGTTCAAAATTACACCTCTAGCATTACCCTCACTGCAAGTTAAATATCACAACTATGACAGTGACACTTTCAGTTTTCCCAAATGAAAGCTGAAATGCTTCTGAGTCAAGTGAATATCGCACCTCTGACTCGCATCCTTGTCAAGTTAACATCACACTTCTGACAAGACTACATTCAACCCGTTAAGTTATATCACACCTCTAACGGTAAAGACTTTCCTAGATCCCCGCGAATCTATTCTCACTTGTTATTCACGTCAACAGAATAACAAGCCCACTTAAAAACATTGTTAGGTTAACATTACACCATTAACAGTGTTTTCATTAACTCTCTAGCTGATCTTAATCAAGTTAATCCCAAACCTCTGATAAAAGTTCATCCTCCCTGGGGGTACAAATTCAACTTGTCATTCTCCGTTATAGATTGGCAGGTCCACAAAAGTTATCTTATCTCTGTTAAGTTAATATCACACCTCTGACAACATTGTTGAGTTCCTGAAACAGGATCTCTCTACAAAATTTGACTCGTTAAGATTATCATCATAATTTTGATAGGTCAAAGGTTCTTTACTTCTATTCGTCTGACTTTCAATACAAAAAGGGAGTTCAAGAATAGAAGGAGATAAAAAGAAATGTGTCGCTTTTATTTATATCCAACATATGAAAGTGATACAAAACGCTCTCTTATTCAATAAGATTGAGTGTTACAGATAAAGGAGTACAAAGAAGTCCCTCTCTCTATCTCAAAGGTTGCACTCACTCCTTGAAGCTGCTCACAATTCCAAGTACAAGATGTTCGGAAGGGCGCCAAAGATGGGCTGAGCACTGTGATGAAGTTTGGAGGCTGATTATGTCACCATGCATGACGTAAACATCAAAGAAGCTCCTCGTTAACCAAGAGCAATGGTGTTTTTTGAGGTCGAAAGGCAGCAGAATCTTCTGATTCCACCTGACCATCCGAAGTGGGGGTATGATCCTTCATTGATGAACATCTCCACCACCAGAAAGTCATCCAATGAGCATGGAGTTCTCATCGATGTCACTTCTGGGGTAGGTGAAGGGAGAATCCAAGAACATACCCACCACTATTGAAAGAAACACCTAGAGGGGGGGTGAATAGGTGTTTGTGCTAATCTAAAACTAAATGCAAAACTAAGTGCGCTAAATGCGGAAGCTAGTGCAAATTTTGCAACACACTTAGTACAATCAACAAGTGTAGTCGAATTTCCCGTGAAGGGCTCTGGACTAACTCCTCTTGATTCCCTTGAATGGGTTGAGGTGCTATGTGAAGCACTTGTTGATTAGGTACAAGTGAGGCACACACAAACAACCAAGCATATACAAGATATAGCAATGTGAATTATGCAAGGCACAACACAAGCAAATAGATATGATATGACAATATGAATTATGCTCAACACAAGCAAATATGATATGAATGAAGTATGATGCTTTGCATAATATGTAAAGAGAGAGAGTTTAGAGATAAGTGGATCAAACGCAAACACAATGATATGTTTCGAGGTTCGAGCACCCTTGCTCTACATCCCCGCCTACACCACCGTGTAGGATTTCCAATCCACTATACCGTCCACCGAGGACTCCCACCGAGGGAACCTTCACGAGAAGGATTTTTACAACAATGGAGTACCGCTCCTCTCTCAAACAACCGCCTCACAACCGAGGGGTAGGCCCGTAGCCAAACAACAACAACAACAACAACAACAACCAACAACAACCAACACCTCTACGGAAGAGGGTTTACAACCAAACTCCACCTCTCTCTAGAGGGAGAAAACCAACAACCCAATTACACAACCTCAACCTCTACCAAAGAGGGAGCAACCAAGAAATCAAGGGTTTACAATAGGTGGTCTCTTTCAACCACAAACCTCTTTCCTTTTCTTTTTCCACAAAACAAATGATCCTAATAGATTAGGATAGAAGATAGCTCAAGTGTGGAAAACTAGGTGTTTGGAAAACAAGCAACAAAGAAAAACACTTGGGAAAATTCTTGCAAAAGATATAGAATGAAAACCAAGACAATCTCCAAAATCGTCTTTTCTTTGATTTTTCCAAAAACCTAAAACAATAAAGATTGAAAGATTAAATCCCCAAATACTTTTGAAAACTCTTTAAAAACACTTAAGAAGGTCTGGAATTTTTGCACTTGAAAACTTTTACAAAAACTATGAAGAGATGGGGTATATATAGCCCAATACAAAACTAGCCGTTAGAGCTGAGCTGGCAGCTCTGACAGGCAGCGGTCGACCGCCAACGGTCTAAAATATGACTGTTGGGCAACTACGGTCAACCGGCCCGGTCGACCCAAACAAACAGAGAGCTCTGCTCTCAGACCGGTCGACCGTCCCGGTCGACCGTCCCAAAGGCTCCAAACGTGCACAGAATTGTGCACGTCGGTCGACCGGCCCGGTCGACCAACCTCAGCCCTAGTCGACTAGTCAGGCTACTAGTCGACTGGTTGAAGCATGGAACAAAAAATTGGACAAAAACTTATTTTGAAAATACTTATATCTTTTCTATAACTTCCATAAAAACTTATTTTATCATTTTATTTTAAAACACAAACTAGTGATAAAAATTTCAAGACATATATCAATCATATCAATTTATTTTTGAGTCTTGCAAATTTTATCAAAAACAAAACTTGTATTTTTATCAAACTTGATTTTTCAATACATGAATAGGATATCAAAATAAGTTTATCTAGCAAGTTTAAAGCATGTATGTATATTTAGAACATATCTAATATACATAGAAATAAAGTAAACTTGTTTTGATCTACCATTCATGAAAACCAAAACCAAAACTTGTATTTTTATCAAACTTAATTTTTTCAATAGGAAATCTGATTTTCCTAAAAACTCATGAATAGACATATCAAATAAGTTTGTCTGAGATATGAAGCATGTATGTATATTGAACACATCTAATATACATAAAACCATGTAAACTTGTTTTGATCTACTTTCATGAAAACCAAATCCAAATCATAAAAACGTGTGTGTTGTGCACTTGAGCATATCAACTATACTAAACTTTACAAATTGGATCTAAACACACTATCTAAACTATGGATACCTAAGTCTTCTTGATGATCTTCATCTTCAGTTGACTTGCTCCAAAAGTCCATCCATGGGCTAGGCAATGTGTGATCATGAAGCTTTGGCCCTGGAATCAACATGAAAAGCTTCTAAACACCTTGTTGAAGCTAATCACCAACTAATATCTTGGTTAATGATCTGAAACTTAAACAACACAAGATCATTAGTAAACATAACTACATGAGTTAATCATCATCAAAACTAGGATGGAAGGCCTTTAGGCCAACAATCTCCCCCTTTTTGATGATGACAAAACTCATGGAGTTATATATGCATGGATTAAAGTTAAGCTTCAAAGAAGCTCCCCCTTAACTCATGCATAAACAAATAAAAAATATGTGACAATGAAGCTTATAAATATGTATGCAAATGTATGACATGTATGCAAATACATGTCAAATAATCATAAAAGTCATCAAGTCTTATCTCCATACATTTGCAAAACAAAACATATATGCATATCTAGAAAACTAAACACAAGTATGCATATAAACATGTATACATCAACATGTATAAAACATATTCTAGAAGCTCTAGATACCAATTAATTAATAAAATATTAACAAAACACTAGATGCTCTAGATACCAATAAAACTTAATATATGCAAAAACATAAGTATACATTATTCTCCCCTTTTTGTCAATCATCAACAAAGGGGTAAACAATCGAAACAATAAATGAGGGGTAAAAACTCTTTCTCCCCCTATATGTCAATAAAAACAATAAAACAATGTTCTCCCCCTTTTTGTCTAAAAACAAAAATAAAGTTAATAAGGGGTGACAATCAATTAAGGTACCAATTGAAAGGAAATAACAAGAAAAATATTGATACCAATTTTAAACAAAACATATGAAAAATCTTGATACCAATTGATATTAAACATAATAAATTTTGAATGTTTACACAAAATTTTGATACCAATTGTAAATAATTTTCATATTAAACATATGATACCAATATGAAATTTTCAATCATAAAGTAAGGGAGTGGGAAATAAATAGCAATTGAAAACTCACCAATTGAAAGACAAAATTAAATTTTCTCCCCCTTTATGAAATACCAACTAAAATGATGCATGGGCTTGATACCAATTTAAAAGTGATCAATTGAAACAAAATTGAAGCTCAAGCACTAGCATAAACAAGATTTTGTGAAAAATTTATATCTTAAGCACAAATAAAACAAGTATATGTGTATGAAATAGAATGAGTACCAATCACTAATAGATGATACCAATTGAAAATATACATACACAATAAACATATGAGTATACAAAAGGATCAAAATGATACCAATTGAAAGAGTTCAATGATACCAATTGACATAGCAATAAGTTCAAGTGTATACATCATATCACAATACCTCCCAATCAAGGTTCAAGTTTTTAAATGATTTTCATTTAGAGCATACCTGACCATGATCTCCCATCCATCCTCCCATGGAAGGTAGGGGTTTCAAAAAATAGATTTGAAAATGTAGTTTTGTTTGAAAAACACTACCAAATTGAAGAATACGAACTAGTCAAAATGAAAAACTTTTAACTAGTGCGAAATCCTTCAAGCAAGGAATAAACTAAAATAGTTTTCATAAAACACATGTAAATCACATAGCACTTAGAAACACTCAATATTCGATAAAGTCCATACATGCTTATGAAACATACTCATGAGAAATATTTTTAAAAAATGGTGAGTGTACAAGTAATGTGTGACATGGCATTATGAAATTTCCAATTAAGCTCAAAATTCCTTAAAATAAGAAAACATGAAAAATCATAAAGACTTATTTAATCTTCAAGGCATATGTATGTCTAATACAAACTGAAGTATACATACATATCCAAAACATAAAGAGTCCACAAATTATATATGCATGAAGGCAAGTGGCTCAAAAGGATAATCATGTATATCTAATAGTTTGGACAAGATAGACATATACATGAAGTTAAACAATTAAACACAAAAATCAAACTAAATCTTCACCAAAACGAATTTCATTTTAAGGTATATGTATGAATTGTCACACAATAAGTATACATACATATCCCTAAACACAATTGAGTCATATATATAGATTTGCATGAAAGGCAATGACTCAAGGGGTATACATGTATATCTTAAAGTTTGGCAATACAAACATATACATGAAGTGAAAAAACTCATAAAACAAATTCAAAAATGGGAATACAAGTTTAAAATGTATGATCATCAAAACTAGACTATACTAGCACATTTAATGGTTTCAAATAAGCATTCAAGCTCAAACATATATAGATTTATTTGTGGCCTACTATATGCACGAATATATACCTAGTCTTAATGAAAACTAACATCTAAACATGTAATCAACACATGAAGTATCAAACACAATAAAAATTAACATAATAAACTTAAACATGATTATTATGCAAATCCTCATGTTATTAAACCTATGATAAACATGATAGCTAAAACAAACGGTGAGAATACAAAATATGGGTCCATATAAACATGGGTGTCTCAAAATGCTATACATGTATGTCAAGGATCTAACGAACATGATATTATCACAATAATGACCAAATAATGAAACATGCTAAAAAACATCAAATATATGAAATACAAATCATATATGATCAATATGTACATGCATGTGCATTAGATCTAGGTCATACAAATTAGTTTAACCAAGGTGAAAACACAAAAATATAAGTCCATATAAAACATGAATGTTTCAACCAACTAATAAGTATAACACTAATCTAATTAACATGGCATGTTCATGATGATCCACTAAACATCAAATCTTGCTATGAAAGATAAACATGGAAAGCATGTAAACATAAGGAGTTAGAGATTCGATACCAAACCAATGAGGGCACCGCTCTAGTTCTCCAAAACATGGTGGTCCTCTCCACCAAAACTTCCCTTGAAAGTGATGCATCCATTGATTTCCTTTTTAAGTCCGGAACGCATCCACTCCAAGGTGTCATCACTCTCACGTCATGTGAGAGCCCACACCTACATCAAAAATAATAGGAGGGGTGGTCTTTGGTACCCATATCTTCTTGGGTCCATGGGGGTTAGTACCTTCTCTAACCCAAACAAACTTCTTTGCTAAATTTACATTATGTAATCTATCATAGCAAAATTTAGTAAGGTGCCCCTTACGTCCACAATGTGTACAAGTGTACACATGAGCATACATGTGTTGATGGTGTCCGTGTGGAGCATGTGTATGCCGTGGAGGGTGTGCATGCATAAAAGTTGGAACTTATTTCTTATGAACCAAGGTTTCCAAGCGTGTATGGTTCTTAGCACATTGGCTCATAGTGGAGCCCAAACAATCCATTTTCTTCTTCAACATGTTTATATCATTTTTAATCATAGAAGAAGTGGAGCATGCAAGGGGTGATCTAGATGAAACTACCCTAGCATGGCAAACATGTTCATCAATCTTATTTTTCAAAACAACATTTTTCTTTAAACACACATCTAAATCATTTGAAATGAAATAATTTTATTTTTCAAATCAATATTCTCTTTTAAAAACAAAAAATCAATTTTTGAAGAGAAGTTTTCATTTTTCTTCAAAAGTGTTTCACAATTATTTTTAGATTTTAAAAATTCATTTTCTTTAAGTGCAAGTTCTAATTGAGATCTCAATGAATCCCTTTCATTATAGACCCTCACCTTCTCGTGCAAAACATTGTTAAGTCTAGCATGCAAACTCTTATTTTCTTGTTCAATTCCTAGACTTTTCTTTTTCAACAAATTTATTTTTCAATTAATTTTTCACATACAATAGATAGTTTCTTTCATTCAAGGCATGGGGATCAACATAATCATTTGAAGAACTAGCACAATCATCATTATCTAAGTGGGGTTCCGAATGTACCTCAGGGAGTCATTCCCTTGGACCATGAAGCATTGTGAATCGGATTCTCCACTAGATCCTCCAGTTGATTTGGCAATTGAAGCTTGGAGGTGGTGGTGGTTGTTGTTAACTTGTTCCACACTGCAAAAGCGGAATCAAGGTTAGAAACACTCATAAGATATTCTTTAGATAAAGTGCTTCTAATGGCCTCTAGGGCTTGTGCATTGGCCCCTATATGATTGCTATCACTAAGGAAGGATTCCTTGGTAATGGCAAGGTAAACTTTATGACCTAGGGTTTGTAAATAAACGGTCATCCTAATCTTCCAAACATGAATGTTGGAAGGGTCAAACATAGGTGGGGTCATGAAGGCCATGGTAAACTATATGTGTGCAAACAAGAAAATGCAAACAATAGATTAGCAAACAAAGGATCTTACTCTTAGGGGTTAAGCCTAATATCAGGAGCACTAGCTCTGATACCAATTGAAAGAAACACCTAGAGGGGGGTGAATAGGTGTTAGTGCTAATCTAAAACTAAATGCAAAACTAAGTGCGCTAAGTACGGAAGCTAATGCAAAATTTTGCAACACACTTAGTACAATCAACAAGTGTAGCCGAATTCTCCGTGAAGGGTCTGGACTAACTCCTCTTGATTCCCCTTGAATGGGTTGAGGTGCTATGTGAAGCTCTTGTTGATTAGGTACAAGTGAGGCACACACAAACAACCAAGCATATACAAGATATAGCAATGTGAATTATGCAAGGCACAACACAAGCAAATAGATATGATATGACAATATGAATTATGCTCAACACAAGCAAATATGATATGAATGAAGTATGATGCTTTGCACAATATGTAAAGAGAGAGAGTTTAGAGACAAGTGGATCAAACGCAAACACAATGATATGTTTCAAGTTTCGAGCACCTTGCTCTACATCCCCGCCTACACCACCGTGTAGGATTTCCAATCCACTATACCGTTCACCGAGGACTCCCACCGAGGGAACCTTCACCGAGAAGGATTTTTACAGCAATGGAGTACCGAACTCCTCTCTCAAATAACCGCCTCACAACCGAGGGTAGGCCCGTAGCCAAACAACAACAATAACAACAACAACCAACAACAACCAACACCTCTACCGAAGAGGGTTTACAACCAAAACTCCACCTCTCTCTAGAGGGAGCAAACCAAAACCAATTACACAACCTCAACCTCTACAAAGAGGGAGCAACCAAGAAATCAAGGGTTTACAATAGGTGGTCTCTTTCAACCACAAACCTCTTTCCTTTTTCTTTTCCACAAAACAAATGATCCTAATAGATTAGGATAGAAGATAGCTCAAGTGTGAAAAACTAGGTGTTGGAAAACAAGCAATAAAGAAAAACACTTGGGAAAATTCTTGCAAAAGATATAGAATGAAAACCAAGACAAATCTCCCAAAATCCTCTTTTCCTTGATTTTTCCAAAAACCTAAAACAATAAAGATTGAAAGATTAAAGCCCCAAATACTTTTGAAAACTCTTTAAAAACACTTAAGAAGGTCTGGAATTTTGCACTTGAAAACTTTTACAAAAATTATGAAGAGATGGGGTATATATAGCCCCAATACAAAACTAGCCGTTAGAGCTGAGCTGGCAGCTCTGACAGGCAGCGGTCGACCAGCCCGGTCGACCGCCAACGGTCTAAAATATGACCGTTGGGCAACCACGGTCGACCGGCCCGGTCGACCCAAACAAACAGAGAGCTCTGCTCTCAGACCGGTCGACCGTCCCGGTCGACCGTCCCAAGGCTCCAAACGTGCACAGAATTGTGCACGTCGGTCGACCGGCCCGGTCGACTGACCTCAGCCCTAGTCGACTAGTCAGGCTACTAGTCGACTTGGTTGAAGCTTGGAACAAAAAAATTGGACAAAAACATATTTTGAAAATACTTATATCTTTTCTAAAACTTCCATAAAAACTTATTTATCATTTTATTTTAAAACACAAACTAGTGATAAAAATTTCAAGACATATATCAATCATATCAATTTATTTTTGAGTCTTGCAAATTTTATCAAAAACAAAACTTGTATTTTATCAAACTTGATTTTTCAATACATGAATAGGGATATCAAAATAAGTTTGTCTAGCAAGTTTAAAGCATGTATGTATATTTAGAACATATCTAATATACATAGAAATAAAGTAAACTTATTTTGATCTACCATTCATGAAAGCCATGACTTCTTCTCCAGTGGTCGACCATCGAACAAGTTCGCTGGCCGATATATTCTCCCACGGGCCCAGCGAATATGAAAAAGGATGATTAAGCCTACTTGCGAGAAGCAAACAAAAATTAGAAGATATGAAGCTTAGTGTACTTCAACAGAAAAACTAAGTGACAGACGCAGTTATTACTGAAATCTTCAGACGCAGGAATGACCCGCGCAGCAAACCAAACTTCTGCGGTGGCAGAAACAGACGCGATCAAAGCTGTGATACACACAGAATTTGAACGAAGTCTAGTTTTGCACCGCGTCTAAAAAAAAGACGCGAAAAGAGTCAGATGCGAAAATTGCCATCTCCTTGTTTGGTAAACAGGGGTTGCTAAATTCAGGCCTGAAACCTTCGATCTGAATTGAAATTTTTCTAAGTCTACAGCCTCAGACGTGAGCTCTGTATGGAAAGCTCGCAGTCCAGGTGCGAAAGTTTATTATGCTCGCGTCCAAAGAATTCCGGGTCAGAGTTTTTCTCAACGGCCCAACTTCTAAAAAATGGGCGCACCAGCCAGACTTCAGGAGAAGTCAAGAAGGTGAATCTCCTTAAGAGATAGCGAAACAGAACCCAGTAAGGGCTTAAGATTTCATGGCAAACCGTAAAGTCATACCTGCAGCAACACCCGTTAAGGGTTGAACTTTCCGCATCAAGGCGCGGACGTAAAAGGTGTTCAAAGAGAGGCTCTTTGATCTTGAAATCACTTGACAGTGATAATCTTCTGGAGAGATTATGCAGAAGCATGAAAGCTCTGGGTCATCATCGTCCATGGAGGCAAGCCCCAGGTAAAGTCCTTGAAGGGAGAAGGTGGAATCCCTCAGAGCACTCACTCTCAAAGGAAAGCAGTCTAAGCGATGGACTGCTAAAAGGAGAGGGCGAGGCCTATTTATAAGCAACCCATAGAGCCTGTAATAATGGCTCACTAATCAGAACCGTCGGCTTTAATTCCCGCATGCATGTCAAAGCCCAGTAAAGGGCTGACACGTGGACTGTCGCTTCGGGAAGCATCGAAGACGCAAGTCTCTAACCGCCAGCGCTGATTTGGCATTCAAAAGCATTAATGCCTAAACCCAATGAGGGGCTGACGCGTGAACTGTCACTTCGGGAAACATCGGATGACGCGAGTCCCCAATCGTCAACGTCGATTTGACATTAAAGATCTAACAAATCTTTATGACAGGCTGCATATAAAGCCTAGAAAGTTGCACTAAACGCAGACCCGAGAGTTGCGTCCAGGAACTTGCGTCCCTTTGTGAATACGAAGGCGGCGTCCTTTTTCATTCCAGTTAATGGCGACTGCGTCTCTCAAAGCAGTTCAGAGCTGCGTCCCCTTAGCAAAGAGGGACCCATCCTGGGGGTCGCGCTTTGAAATCACATAAAATTGGAAAGCTGCGTCCTAAGACTTGCTTCTATAACAAAGAAGACCTATGTCATTCGCAGGTGCCACAGGTATCCTGGAGCTACGTCTACATTGCAAGACAGCAATTGTGTTCCTATTATAAACTCAATATAATTTGAGTGTGCACTAAGTCAAGGACCTAGAGACGTGTCTCCACTAAGACAGTGTCACGTCCTTATATCTATGCCTCAGCCTTGGAGGAGTATAAAACTGCGTCCTCACTTTATCCCGAAATTCTGCATCTGGATAGAATTAAGGGCTGCGTCCAGAGAGCCGCGTCCTTCCATAACCAAAGTCGCGTCCTTCGTGCAAGCTTGAACGGTGTCTCAACTAGTAGGTCAGAGTCGCGTTTCACAGGACCGCGTCTCCACTATAAATCAGAGCCGCGTTTCGCCTAAGAACTCAGTTCAGCCTGAGTTTAATATTCATGGTCAGTCAAGGATTACAGTCAAAGACTACGGCTAGGAAATTGAACTCATCGACAGTGAAACAATGAAGACGAAGCAGTATGCTTAGCCTTTGGTGCCATTGTGATCGAGGATTCGATGTTCGATGAAGGAAACGAGGAGAATAAAGAAAGCTTCTTTCTCAAACCCTAACAGATGCAAACGAAGAAGAAAGAGAGTCTAATGATGACTCTTTAAGGACTGTTGCCTTTTATAGGCACAGTGATTCGCAAAGATACGCGACGCTTGGCTTGACGCCTAATCACCGCCTGACGCGTGGACAGCGCTTTAAATGCAGCGCGAAGTTCGCACGCCAAAAAGAAGATGTCCCCTCAATTCTACAGGACACGTGGCAACATACTCATGGCACGGATTCGCATCCAACAGTCGCGTCTTCATCTCTAAAGACGCGTCCCTTCTAGGCTAAAGTTGCGTCAGCTTCACAGAGCAAAAGCTGCGTCTTCACCAAAAAGATGCGTCCTTCCGAAGATCGCACCTGTTCGACCCGGCCAAAGTCGCGTCTACCTCATGGAGTAACAGTCGTGTTTTCATCCCAAAAGCAGTATCACCCCTGCGTCCACAGAACTGGCGTGTAGTCCTTACTTCTGCAATTCAGTTCAAAAGTACACTGGCACAAGTAGACGACTGCCCACCTTTGGTTTAAAGTACACCAACGATAAACTTAAAGCATCGGGGAGGTTTAGACTATGTATCTAGACACTCCACGCGATCAGTTTTGGCGGCTTCAAAGAGTTCTACAATACACTCAAGAAGGCCATACTCCAAACAAGATCAAGCCCGGAGCATTGTCAGTCCAATCATAAGAGTGGATTCAGCTAGAGTCCAAAGTATTTCGAAATCCGTCCCAGCTAACTGCGGAATATCGAAAACTTTGGAGGGGGTTCTGTAGGCTGTCTAAAGATCACTAAAAGACAAGGTACAAAAAGCAGAGTCCCAAGCTCCAGACCCAGGGTTAATTATAGCCATCAAAGCAGCACCAAGACGTGAGGATCAAGATCGCGTCTCAGCCAGCACTGCAGCACCAAGGCGCGTGGGTCGAAACCCGCGTCTCAGCCAGCACTTCAGCACCAAGGCGCGTGGGTCGAAACCCGCGTCTCAGCCAGCACTGCAGCACCAAGGCGCGTGGGTCGACACCCGCGTCTCAGCCAGCACTGCAGCACCAAAGCGCGTGGGTCGACACCCGCGTCTCAGTTGTAACTGCCCTGGTTATGGGGTCAATCACGGCCTACATAACGGGGAAAGTTAACCCCCATTATGGAGTGTTTTTAGGGGGCACGTTCACCCCTGAAACCTCTATAAATAGCCCCGTTGCTATGGAGAAGGGGTCGGTCAATTAGATCAGAGAATCCTGAGGAGAAGAACTTGACTTGAGTGCTTCCACAGAGAAGGAAAGAGAGTCTAACTCTTTAGCTAACTTGCTGCGTACAAGTTAATATTTGCCTACAATCTCTTTGAGATTTTGGTCGACAGAGCTGTGTTACTCCGTCTACCATCCGAAGAGAAGATCCCCAGAAGTTCTCGACGTTTACCCGGTCAACGGAAAACAAGATTCACTTTCCACCGCCACTTGAAGAACCCAGCATTAAATAAAGGGAGGATTTAAGACTCAATATCCTCCCTCCCTTGTAACCGAGGTGTAAGTCCGTTGTAATTTTTCAATTGATTCAAGGAAACTTTACGCGAATATTTCTCCCGTCAAACATCTATCAAAACCCTAGGGTAGATTATGGCTTCAATATGATCTTCTCTCTTAGACAAACACTTAGTTGTGGTAGATGATTAGTAAACTATAATCTCTTTTACTTAATTAAATCTTTTTTTTACCATCAATATTCTTTTTCCAAGCTATTTGTTAGAGAATTCGTTCCGAAAAGCTTCCATCGCATCCTTCCCTGTGGATCGACCCATCTAGCCCTCATTACGCGGATAAATGAGAAGAGACTAAGAACTTTCTAATTTTAACTTTATCTTTATTTTCAATTCATTTTCTTTTCTCAATCAAAAATTTGACGCCGTTGCCAGGGAGAGAATAATATGATATTCTCTATAACTAATTTTCTTTTCTTTTTGTTATGTTTGTAGGATCCGATAATAGGAAAACTAGCTACAACTAAGGGCATATAGCTACTCTGTGCCTCTGCCCTAAATGGCAGAGCAACACAGCCTATTAAATAGCCGCGTGAACGCGACAATAGCTGCATTTCTATGGCATTCGTAGATCACTGCTAATTGATCTTTTACAGGTTGCTGCAAATTGCAAAGTGATTAGTCATATATGTTGCATATACATTGTCACCTTACCATACTTTTTAGCTAATAAATCCTATTAATAAGTCTTCTTTTTCTTTGTTAAATGTAGGCCCAAGTGTTAAAAGAAAGAAAGAGAAACATGCCTAAAAGCCCACCAAATTCTGATTTAATTCAGAATAAATTCAAAATCAAGGAATCAGGGCAAAATCTTAGCATATCAAGAAGTTGAGAAGAATCCTCCCTGAATCAAGCGGTTGAAGCCAAACAATCAAAGGCTATTTCGTCAACTTTTAGAGCAGAAATAAGAAAACCAGAAGAAGATACGGGAAATACACCAAACCAGGGGAGCCAGCCAACTGGGTGTGGCCACCTGGCCACACCAGGGCGGATCCGCGGCTTGTTGGGCTCTGTTGGGGGAGCGTTTTCTCCCCCAATCTTCCCGGGATCTCCCCGCTCTGGTTTTTTCCTATAAATGCTAGTTTCAACAGAGGAAAAAGGGCGAAGACTAGGATTAGAATTTGTGTTTATTTTCAAAAGATTTAGGTTCTTTGTTAGCTAGCACAAAAGTTGTATTCTATTTTTTTTAATTTGTAGTCCAGTATCAAAACTTGTGAGAGAGAGGAATTGAGTGCTTGTACTTGAAGATTGAAGTGACATCAATACAAGAGTCGAGCCGCTTTTTCTTCCACTTGTAGTACGGTATGGCTTGCATTATTTATTTGCTTTCTTTTTTATTTTCCATAAGTAACTAAAACGGTTTTCTTGGGCTCACTATTGTAACTCTCTCTAGTTCTTCTTCTATTCTGTTTTTAAAGAAAAAGACCCAATGAATCATTTGCATGCCTTACTTAAAGCTTTTCTTTTTGAAAGTGTTCTTGAAAGCACATGAGGATGGGTTTGGATTGTTAAACTCTCACTTCTTTCATGAACGTTTCTTGAACTGTTTTTACTCATTCTTACTTCTTCGCGCTTGATGATTTAATATTCGATTCTAACGATTTTGAAAGAAAAGAGTGAACTCTTCCAACTATCTTATGTGTTTTACTTCAAACTTTCTAAAAATCAACTTTAAGTTTACCTATGATCACTTTGAGGCACTTAAGATTTTAATAAAAGAATGAACAATTGAGTAGTGAGATAGTGAGCCCAGATTTTCTTCCTTATTATAATCAACCAAACAGTCTTCGAACTTTTTAAATCACCTTCTCCAAAGCCTTTTCTAAAGTTGCAATTTCTCATTTAATCATCTCTTTCTTTCCATTCTCTTTTCCATTAAAAAACAAACATAATTCTTTGTTTTTAAACGATTCATCGAAAAGCTTCATCACATTCCTCCTCGTGGACACGACCCGTTAGCCACAAGCTACATGGTAAATTCTTAAACTCTTGATTGTTCTTTCATTTAAGTAATCAATTTTTGGCGCCGTTGCTGGGGAGGGAACGGTGTATTTGTTTTTTAACAAGTTTTGTGTATTGTTTCAGGGACTTGAAGATTCAGATCTAGCATTCAAGCTTTGCAAGAGAAGACTTGCAAATTCTGTGCCCCTACTCTCGAAAGTAGGAAACAGAATTTCAAGAAATTGCGTTGCAAAAATAAAAAATTCATTGGACTACAAAAACTATTTTTTGCAGGACATATTGCTCGCAAAAATTTAAGTTTTTGTATGTTATATTTTTGCTATTTCTGTTATCCACCATCCCTATTTTAATCCAACAGTAATTTGAGTGATGTGTAATTGCTTAAAAAACGTTTAGACTTGCATTTTAGGCATTTGTCTAATTACGTTTACTTTACAATTACTGTTGAAGAGAGCTGGAGACAAGGTACATATGCATAGCATATAGTTTAGGAAACATTCTTGGGTGATATTTGCTTTTAAATGCTACTTTTCTATATCTTGCACACTTTGCACAAATCAATTCTAAGGGCAAAATCCAAGTCAAGATAAGGTGGGAAGTCATACCCTTCCTTAACTCACAAACCATCTCCAAGCACGCACAACCTAAGCCTAAGTAAAATCTGATAGACGTTGGCCTTTGGGACATCTTGAACTCATTAGGAGATTATCCTAAAGGGGAAAAGTGTTGGAATTTGACTCCTGCTGAATCAGTGTCTAGGAAAGGGATTAAGGGCCGAAAGCCCGAAGGTTGGTGGTTACTTAATTAAGGAACATCTTTGACGGATAACCTCTCACCAATCTTACCCTGAGCTGGCTGATTAGCTTGTGGTCAAAGTCTACATTATGTCTCCTGTGGACAATCAACCAGTTAGGAGTTGTTTAGGTCAAGGTTACCTTAGACTAGGCTTGGTTGTTTTCTTTTCTTGACTATTGGTGAACTTGTTTGTGATTGTGTTTGTGTATGCAAGTGTGGTCAAGAGACCCTAATTCATCTAGGTTAACTAGAAACACATCACCACCCAAGTTCAAAACAAGACCAAATTCGGTTATGGATCGACTGACATCTTTACAGGATAGGTTTTATCCCATTAAAACATCACTTCCATTCTGCATCCAACTTCCATCGGTTGGTGAACACAACTTTGAGCTTAAGCCACAGTTCATCAATACACTCCCTAAGTTCCATGGCTTAGAGTCCGAAGATGCTTATTTCTTCATAAGAGAATTTGAGGAAGTATGCTTAATGATGAAAATCCCACACGTTGCAGATGAAGCTATTAGGTTGAGATTTGTCCCATTGCTCTTAAGGACCTAGCAAAGAAATGGCTCTACAGCTTAGCGGCTGGCTCTATCACATCTTGGGATGGTTTCATCAAGGTCTTCTTGAAGAAATTCTATCCAATCCACAAGACCCTCTCGTTAGGAAGAACATTATGCAGTTCAAGTAAGAACCTAGTGAACCATTTGGAGGTACTTTGAACGCTTCAAAGACCTCCTTGTCCAATGTCCTCATCAGGGAATAGAGAAATGGCGACAATGCCAAATTCTTTATGACGGTTTAGACTACTCGACCAAGACCCTCTTAGAAAGCATGTGCCAAGGGGGATTCTTGCAGAAGGATGAGCATGAAGGATGGGATTTATATGAGAATCTAGCTGAAAAGACCATCCAATGGGAACCTACTAGTGAAAGCTCTAGAAATCCTAACTCTATCTCTTCAAAAGGAGGTTTCCATTTGATTGAATCATTCATAGCTAACGAGGCTGAGTTAGCTAACCTAGCGAGAAGACTGGAAGCTCTGGAAACTAAGGAACCAAGTTTAGTCAATCAAGTAAGCCCGAACCAAGTTCTAACTCCGGGTTGTACTTACTGTCAGGCCATGAATCATGTGTTTGAGGAGTGTCCTATATTTCAAGCTCACCAACATTTTTCTGAACCGATGAATGCGGCCTTCTCAAGGCCGAACAATGATCCTTACGCTCCAACGTACAATCCCGGCTGGAGAAATCACCCCAATTTCTCATGGAGCCATCAAAATAATGACCACCCACGGTCAAACCATGCAAACCACTTCCATCATTCCAATAATTCTTCCAATCATCAACCCAACTTTTCAATCACCCGCACAATTCTCCCAACAAATTTTCAAATTATCAACAAAATTTTCCCAACCAAGCTCTAATATCTTCCTTCCAGAATCCTCAACTTGAAAGGAGAATGACTGATTTGAGAAAAATATGGAAAAGTACATGAAGAACCAGGATTCTCTCATGCAAACAATACAGATGCTAGAGGGTTAATGAGCCAGTTAGCCAATCCAGAACAGGAGAGGCAAAAGGGTACCTTGCCCAGTCAACCAATTATGAATCCTAGGAATTCACAACAAGCTCATTTGGTTGAGAATCAGTCATTGAATCAATGTAATGCTGTTCATATATTGAGGTTGGAAAGAAAGTTGATAACCAAGTGTCAACACCACTAATCCTAGTCATCACAATCACACTTCAGCATCCACCTCATCTAATCCCACTCCTCCTAAATTTGATAAAGATAAGTCAACCAGTCATGTGCACCAGCCTATAGCACCATTTCCTAATAGGCTGAAAAATAAGCAAAATCCACACATAGATAAGATAATTGAGATCTTTAATCAAGTGAAGATAAATGTGCCACTTCTTGATGCCATCCAACAAGTCCCCATCTTAAGCTAAGTTTCTTAAGGACATGTGCACAAGAAGAGAAAGACTAATGTACCTAAAAAGGTCTTCTTAGCCACTAACATTAGTGAGCTACTATCGGGTCCGATCCCTGTCAAGTACAAGGATCCAAGTAGTCTAACCATTGCCTGCACAATAGGACAAGCCGAGATTAGTCGTGCACTTCTTGACTTGGGGGCAAGTATCAACTTGCTTCCATTCTCAGTTTATCAACAACTCGGGTTGGCGATCTTAGTCCAACTCGAGTCATTATCCAACTGGCTGACCGTTCAGTGAAAGTTCCAAAAGGGGAGATTAATGATGTCCTTATCCGGTTGGGGAGTTTATTACCCTGTTGATTTCATAGTTCTTGAGACACAACCTGTGTCTAACTCCAATCATAGGGCTCAAACTCCTGTTATTCTAGGGCGACCATTCCTTGCTACTGCCAATGCCATCATCAATTGTAGGAATGGATCCATGAGGTTAACTTTTGGGGACATGACTAGAGAAGTCAATGTCTTCAACCTAGAAAAACAACCTCGTAAGATAAGAGATCAAACATTTGAGGTGAACTTTGTTGAAAACAATTGTGATGAAGAGAGTGAAGATTTAGAAGATGAGTCGCTGTTTCTTAATGAATTATTTAAAAATGAATGTGATTATCTTGATGTCGAAGATCCTAATATTAGAGTACCCTTTAAAAAGGGGAAATTGATTTGAATATCTTCACTTTCGATGAGCCAACCAAAAATGTATCGCATGAGGATATAATTCAAGAACCTCCGATTGACATACTCTTTGAAAAATCTCTCGAAGAAGAACTCATGTGTTTGGATGAACCAATTAGGGATCTTTTGGTTAATTGCACATCTCTAGGGGAAAGTGTTGACCTAAATTTTGAGGAGATATATGGAACTGAGTTAGAATTCCTAGGCATTCATAATGAAGAAGTTCCAAATGAGAAGGGTGGTGGTAAAAAATTTTTAAATAATGATTGTAGCAATATGAGGAAAAAAACCTAAAGAAAGTGAGACTGGGGAGAAAGCTAAAATGACAAAACAATTGGCCTCCCCACTGTGCCCTATAAAGAGGACTCACTGGAATGATGGGAAGAGAGCTAGAGGGATAAGACCAAAAAAGATCTAGGTGTGGGAGAAACTTGATGTTGTACATATTTCTGTATAATATATGCACCTCTTTACATTTCATTTCATGCATGTATACATTTCTTTCATACATTGGGGACAATGCATGAGATAAGTGTGGGGGAAGGTTCTAACATGATGACTACTATAACTTGAAAGAAAAAAAAATTTGTATATATATATAATAAAATCTTTTGAAGGGTTAGAACAATATTTTGATATATTTTTGTAAGAAATTAAGTCAATTTAAGGAATAGAAAAATCATAATTAGGATTTCTTACACTTGGTCAAAATAAGATGACTTGTTTGATGTTTAGGTTAGGAAGAAAATTATAAAAGTAATTTAGTCTTGATATTTACCTTGATGAAATATGCACACTAAATATACTTACACACTTAGGGTCTAAAAACAGAGACTCTTATGCCTTATAAAAAAAATATATTATGAAAAAGAGAAAAAAATAAACAAATCTAATTATTGATTAGCTAGGTGCTTTGGCCTAAGAAAGCCTTGGTATTTATGCAAAAGATAATTAGATAAGTTTGAAAAAAAAGTATATATAAAGTCCTCTGATTAAGCTGGGTATTTATGCCTCATGAAGCATAAGTATTCACGCCTAAAAGGGGTACATCTTATAAATAAAAACCTTAGTTTCGTGGCCTTATCTGCTTGAGTGTTTAAGTCCTTAGGGGTGTTTTCTCACCTGGTGCCCTAAAACTGTCCGGTTTGGGTGTCACCGACTGAAGGCTCGTTACATGGGCAGATTAGAAAGCCTAATGAAATTGAGGAATAAAATCCACCAAAAAATAAATATAAGGTATAGGAGTTAATGTTAAAGAACCCTTAGTCAACTTCACAGTCACGAGGGTGCATACGACTCAGGATAAATTAATAGACTAGACGAGAAGTACAATTTGATTCCTTACTTTAATTGATGGCATGTTTTTGAATAAAGACTGAGTTTCGGAATGAAAAATTGATATTCCTGTAACTTATAGATTACTTAAAGCCTTACAAATATACTTCAAATATTTTCTCCTTTAAAAACGCTTTTCGAAAATACTAACTTTTTTCTCTTTCTTTGTGGATTTTGTGGGTGCAATCCGCTAAAAACCCTCACGAGACAAAACTCGTCCTCTAGGGGTAACCTAGAGGTTTAACGGCTTGTTGCACATGCTCAGTGCAATCGAGTGACCTGCGAAAGTAGTCTAATAATTGATTAGAATTAGTCTGATGTTTTACTCGAGGGCGAGTAAAAGATAAGTGTGGGGGTGTGATTAGTCACATATGTTGCATATACATTGTCACCTTACCATACTTTTTAGCTAATAAATCCTATTAATAAGTCTTCTTTTTCTTTGTTAAATGTAGGCCAAGTGCTAAAAGAAAGAAAAGAGAAACAAGCCCAAAAGCCCACCAAATTCTGATTTAATTCAGAATAAATTTGAAATCAAGGAATCAGGACAAAATCTTGGCAATCAAGAGGTTGAGAAGAATCCTCCCTGAATCAAGCGGTTGAAGCCAAACAATCAAAGGCTGTTTCGTCAACTTTTGGAGCAGAAACAAGAAAACTAGAAGAAGATACGGGAAATACACCAAACCCAGGGGAGCCAGCCAACTGGGTGTGGCCACCTGGCCACACCAGGGCCGCGGAAACGCGGCCCAAGCCGCATTTTCATGGCTTGTGGCTCTGTTGGGGGAGCGTTTGCTCCCCCAATCTTCCCGGGATCTCCCCCCTCTGGTTTTTCCCTATAAATGCTAGTTTCAACAGAGGAAAAAGGGGCGAAGACTATGATTAGAATTTGTGTTTATTTTGTAAGGATTTAGGTTCTTTGTTAGCTAGCACAAAAGTTGTATTCTTGTTTTTTTAATTTGTAGTCCAGTATCAAAACTTGTGAGAGAGGAATTGAGTGCTTGTACTTGAAGATTGAAGTGACATCAATACAAGAGTCGAGCCGCTTTTTCTTCCACTTGTAGTACGATATGGCTTGCATTATTTATTTGCTTTCTTCTTCGTTTTTCATGAGTAACTAAAACGGTTTTCTGGGTTCACTATTGTAACTCTCTCTAGTTCTTCTTCTCTTCTGTTTTTAAAGAAAAGACCCAATGAATCATTTGCATGCCTTGCTTAAAGCTTTTCTTTTTGAAAGTGTTCTTGAAGGCACATGAGGATGGGTTTGGATTGTTAAACTCTCACTTCTTTCATGAATGTTTCTTGAACTGTTTTTACTTCATTCTTGCTTCTTCGCGCTTGATGATTTAATATTCGATTCTAAATGATTTTTGAAAGAAAAGAGTGAACTCTTCCAACTATCTTATATGTTTTACTTCAAACTTTCTAAAAATCAATTTAAGTTTTGCCTATGATCACTTGAGGCACTTAAGATTTAATAAAGAATGAACAATTGAGTAGTAAGATAGTGAGCCCAGATTTTCTTCCTTATTATAATCAACCAAACAATCTTCAAACTTTTTAAATCACCTTCTCCAAAGCCTTTTCTAAAGTTACAATTTCACATTTAATCATCTCTTTCTTTCCATTCTCTTTTCCATTAAAAAACGAACACAATTCTTTATTTTTAAACGATTCACCGAAAAGCTTCCATCGCATTCCTCCTCGTGGACACGACCCGTTAGCCACAAGCTACACGGTAAATTCTTAAACTCTTCATTTAAGCAATCACAAAGTTCAGTTTACTGCTTTGATAAATTTTCTCTGTGATCGCCCTGCATACTGCCAAAATTAACAATAACCTATTAGTTGACTAATTAAAAAAAAATTTAGACTCTTGCATTATAGGCACGTGTCTAATTAAATTTTTTTTATTTCTGTTGAAGAGTGCTGGCGACAAGGTACGTTCACATTGCATATAGACTAGGAGACACCCTTGGCTGATTTATATTTTTGGGTGAATTCTTTTTTATTTGTTTGTACACGTGTACTAATATATCTTAAAGGAAAAATCCATAAACAACATAAGGTGAGGACGTCATTACCCTTCTTGGCCCACAAACCATTTCAGTTGCACTCACAACCCTAATCCTAAAATAATAATTGACTAGATGTTGGTCTTCGATTAATTCAGACTTATTAAGGATTGACTGAAGGTGGAAGTTGTTCGAAAATTAACTCTGCCAAATCGGTGTCTAAGGTTGGGGATTGAGGAGAAAATTGAAGGTTGGTGGTTTGACAAAATTAGGCCCGTTGTTACGGATACCTCTCACGATCTTGCCACCTACCTGACCAATTAACTTATAGTTAAGGTTGACAATATACCTCCCAAAGACAGTCTAAAGTTAGGAGTCGTTTAGGTTCAGGCTTACCCTAAATTAGGATTTATAATTTTGATTTTTTTGATGATTAGGTGAACTTGTTTATTTAACTGTGCATGTCAGCTTGGTCGAGAGACCCGGTCACATCTAGACTAATTAGAAACAGTTCACACCCTAAACTTAAACCGATCCACACGTGGCACAACCACCATCATTGCAGGATCTGTTCTTTTCTATTAGGACCTCTCTTTTATCTTGCATTCAGCTCCCTGATGTAGGAGACAATCAATTTGAGTTTGCATAAATAGTTTTAATTCCGCATTAATTGACCAGTAGATTAGCTAGTCACCTATTCACCCCCCTCTAGGGTGATTTCAATTGGTATCAGAGCCTCGTGCTCTTGATTTGGGTTTAACTACCTTGAGTTAAAGATCCTCATTTATAACTAATCACAATATTTGTTTACAACACATGGATTTCATGTCACCTCCTACTTTTGACATTCTTAACATCCAAACTTGGAAAGTTAAGATGTCTATGTACCTCAAAGGCCTAGGCATTCATGCTTATCTTGCTACTATTAAAGATTCATATTGTTCAAATAGCAAGTATCCTGAGGCTAATGAAAAGCCATCAATGTATTAAGAGTACCATAAATGATGAATATTTATCTAGGGTTGCTAATCTTGATTCGACTTTTATAGTTTGGAACACTATAGTCTCCCTTGGCGAACAAGAACAATACTATGGGGGGAGCGACTCGGATGTGGAAGTGAGGCTTCCAACGTATGCTACATGGTCAAAGGGGATAACCCCCTTGAGGTAAATACCGAATCCGAGGTAGAAGAGGATGTTGATATGCCATATAATGAACTTGCATCTTTTTGTCAACAACTCCTTAAAAGTATGACATGCGTAAAAAGGAAATAAGAAAATAAAAAATAAAATTGATTCTTTGTTAAAAGAAAAAGATTCTTTTCAAATAAAATTGGAATGCATTTAAAAAGAAATGATTTGTTGAAAAATGAGAATATTTTCTTATCTTCAAAATTGAATGATCTTTATGAAGGAAATACCTCCTTGAAAAATAAAATTAGTTTGGTAGAAAAAAAAAAGAAATTGCTTTAAATGAAAACACATCTTTGAAAAGAAAAATTGTTTAAAAGAAAAGGAAAATGTTTCTAAAAAGAATAAGATTGTTGACCATGCTTTTCATGCTACTACTAAAAATGAAGTTAAATTTTGAAAAATAAAATAGATTGTTTGAGCTCAACTTTGAGCATATGTGCATTTAATCATTCTAGACTGGAAACCTTTTTTCAAAAGAAACAAGCTCCACATGTTCATGCACATCACCCACAACATGCATATGCACACTTTGCATGTCATGATCACACTCATACACATATGCATGATAGAGTGTACAAGTGTACACATTATGGCCGCAAAAGCCATTTAGCAAGATTTTGTTATGATAGAATAAATTCTTTAAATTTTGCTAAAAAGAATATTTGGGTTCATTACAATGCTAACCTCATGGACCTAAAAGAAAATGGGTACCAAAGTCCCTACCTTTTGTATTTGATGTAGGTACGGGCTCTCACATGACGTGAGAGATTTGGTGCCTTGGTGGTGGATGCACATGGACTAGATGGACATACTTTTAATGCACCGCTATCAAGGAGGTTTGGTGGGACGACCAAGTTTTGGAGACTTAGAGTATAGTTTTTTGGTTTGGTAACTATCTCTAAACTCAATTTAGTTACATGCTTTTATAATTGATGACTTTTAGCATGTGTTAGTTTTAAAATAATCATGTTTTGTGCTTCATGTGGTAAATACTTGTTTAGATGTTGTTTTATCAAACTTGTGTATATACGTGTATAAGTAGTGAGCAATATTTTATTCATATACGTTTGTACTTCATTGTTCGTTTGTACTCACTACATGTACATGTATAGCCTAGTTTTGATGATTCACTCATTTACACTTATTTTACCTATTTTCATGTTTTTGCTTCATGTATATGTAATTTTTGCTCAAAACTATAAATATACATGTATGCCCTTGAGTCTTTTGCTTTCATGCAAATACTATTATGGACTCATTTTAGTTTAGGATATTTGTGTATATTGTTAGCCTTGGATAAATCATACATATACCTTGAAGGTTATTTTTAAATGAAAAATAAAGTCTTTATGATTTTTATATTTGTTTGATAAAATGAGTTTTCATGTTTTCACACAATTGATGTTTTGAGCCTAATTGACCATTTTTATGATATGCTATTCACATGATGCTTGTACACTCACATTTTATTTTTTTCTCATGACTATGTTTTAATGAGCATTTGAGCTTTATCGATCTTGAGTGACAATATTTTGTATTTAGTATAATTCATGAGATATATATGATTTGTTTCATGTTTGAAGAATCTTTAACTTGTTTTTTAAAAATTACTTTAACTAGTTATGTATTCTTCATTTGGTAGTGTTTTCACAATACAACTATTTTCAAATCCTATTTTTTTGAAGATCCCTACCAACCCTTTTAAGGGCGGATGGATGGGCGACCATGCCTTGTATGCTCAAATTAATATCTTTTATCATGTGCATGAAAAGGGTGGATATTTATGAGTTATACACTGGATTCACATCATAGTTTCAATTGGTATCACAATTGACATATTTTTTTTTACTCATAATTTGTTTCTATATATGTATGCTTTAAATTTCAAATAATATCAATTTCTATTGGTATTTTTATTTTCATACATATATATGATTTGTTTGTGGTTGATTTACAAATATTTACATGATTAAAGCACAGAGTTTGTTTATGCTAAGCTTGATTTAAATCTTGATTTTCAATGGTATCTAAATTAATATTTTAATAAGCTTATGCATTATTTTAAATTGGTATTGTTATTGATATCAAAATTTACAATATACTTCAATTTGTATCAATATGTTTCAATTTCCAATTTGATTTTAAATTTCAATTGGTATCAATATGTTTACCTATTTGGAATCAATATTACTATATATTTCAATTGGTATATATGTTTCAAAATATTTTCTTTCATTGATATAAAAATGTACAAGTGTTTCAATTTCAATTGGTATCACAAATTTTCTATTTCATATGGTATCAAAAATCTTGTGATATCTCAAATTGATTTGTTGATTTAAGAAAAATTTAAAATTTTATTGTTTAGTTACAATTGATATCTTAAAATTTTGTTTATGTACAAATGATATCTTAAAATTTGATTTAAGAAGATTTCAAAATTTGTTTTAAAGTAACTTAAGAATGTTTTGATATGTATTGTCTATATACAAGGGGAGCTTAACATCTCTTCTATATATAGATTCATGTTGAGTGCATCTTATATTGAGGAGGTTGACATCTCTTCTTTATGTGGTATACGTGTGTATGGGGAGCTTCACATCTCCACTTATGCATTGTATATTATGCGTTATGTGAGTTAGGGCTTGTCATCCCTTCTTTATGTATGCATGTATGCAGGGAAGCTAACTTAGCGTCTTCCACTTCATGAATGTATATCGCATATATATCTTTCTTGTTGATTTGGTTTTTACCCCTGTTGATGATTGACAAAAAGGGGGAGAAAGATTTCGAGTTTATATATGCATATTGAGTTTTTGCATATATTGAGTTTATGCAGTTTATATATGCATATTTGAGTTTTTACATATATTGAGTTTATGCATATATTGAGTTTATGCAGTTTATATATGCATATTTGAGTTTTTACATATATTGAGTTTATGCATGTTGTGTTTTTGAGGAAAATGTTTTAAAAGTTTAAACAAAGAGAGGGAGAAAGTTTCTGGAAAAAAAACTTTTGGTTTATGCATGTTCTCTAACCCTATATCTATTTGTTTATGCACTTCACTGCTATATCTATTTGTTTATTGTTATGCATGAGTAAAGGGGAGCTTCTATGACGCTTAACTTTAATCCATGCATATATGTAACTCAATGAGTTTTATCATCATCAAAAAGGGGGAGATTGTTGGCCCAAAGGCCCATCACTCTAGTTTTGATGATGATTAACTCATTTAGTAATAGTACTAATGATCTTGTGTTTAATTAGTCTCAGATATATGATCAAGATCTTAGTAGGTGTTTAACTTCAACAAAGGATTTAAAGTCAAGTTTTGGAGATAACATGTGTTGATTCAAGAGCTGTGCATCAAGACCACATCAAGTACTCAAGAGGAGTCTAACTCTTTGGATAAAAGTTGGACCAAGTCAAGAAGGGGAAGAAGACTTCAAGTGAAGCCCTTCAAGAGAAGACTTGTGTCTAGGTTTGTTTTGTTAAGATTTTGTTTTTAGATAAAATGTAAAGGATAGAATAGTTGGTGGATTGCTCAAGTATCATATACACTCACACACAAGATTTAGATAAGTTTTTATAAAAGAGTTTTCATGTTGGAAAAATACAAAAGAGTTTCTTTTTGGAAAAATTCCGTTTTGGTTTTTGGAGTTTCATATATACATGTGTTTTAACCAAAACTATTTTAATGCTTAAATGTAAAAAATATAGATATTTCATCATGTATGTGTAGTGGATCATATCCATACACACTAAGTTTTAAAAGTGTTTAAAATATCTTGTTTTTGTATTTGGAGAAGTTTTGGAAAAATCGATTTGGAAAAATACAAATTTTGTTTCAAGCAAAATTTCTAAGTTACAAAAATAGTTCAAAATGTTTGTAACATGTTTTAATTTTTACTCAAACATGTTTGTTTATCAAGTATAATACTGAACTTATTTTTGTAGATTTTTTGTGGATTATGGGATTTTATCTAAGGTAAAATCACAAACTTTTAATCCCTAAAAAATACAGTTTTAGGCTTCTGCCGGTCGACCGCACGGTCGACCGAGCCAGGAGTCGGTCGACCAAGTCGGTCGACCGACGTGCACAAAGCGTGCACGCCTTGTTTGGCTGGAGGGCCGGTCGACCAACCCGGTCGACTGCCAGAGAGTTCTGCTCTCTGGAAATGGCCCCGGTCGACCGGGTCGGTCGACCGGGAGAGAGCTCTGCTCTCTGTATCAGGTCACAGTCGATCGGTCGGTCGACCGCTAGCCCAACGGTCAGAAATATGACCGTTGCCGGTCGACGGGCGGTCGACCGACAGTAGTGCAGACTGCTGATTTGCCCAACGGCCAGTTTTTCTTAGCATATAAAAGGGGACTTCCATGAACTGTTTTAGATAGATTTTAAGTGGGTTTTTAAATTAGTTTTTCCTACTCTATTAAGTGTTTATCTCCACTTATTTTAGAGCCAAATACTTCCATCACCACAACTTCAATCCTAGATTTCTCACAAACACTTGAGCTATCCATTGCTATATCAATCTTATAGGGATCTTTGTTGTGAGAGGATTTTAGGTGATCAAAGTGTTGTGATCTCCAAAGTTTTAACCTTTGTACTTTGAGGAGGCGGACTTGCGGGTTCGCGGTGTTTTGAGTTCTAGTGAGAGCTCATTGTAGAGGTGTGGCCTCGGCAAGCTTGCGTGCTTGCGGTGTGTTGTTCTTGCGGGAACAAGAGAGGGACTAGAGAGTCCAAATGAGTTCTAGTGTGAACTCGCTTGGAGGTGTTGCTGAAAGTACACCTAGAGGGGGGGTGAATAGGTGTACGGCTAATCTAATGAATAAAATGCGGAAATTAAAACTAAATTGCAACACACTTAAAGTAACCAACGAGTGTAGCCGAATTCCCGGTGAAGGGCTCTGGACTAACTCCTCTTGATTCCTCTGAATAAGAGTTGAGGTGCTATATGAAGCTCTCGTGGTTAAACACAAGTGAGGCACACACAAACAAGACAAGCATATAATATATGAATGAACAATATGAAATGATGCAAGGCACAATATAAAAGAGAGAGAGTTAGAGTCAATGGATCAAACGCAAACACCGAGATATGTTTTGAGGTTCGAGCACACTGCTTTACGTCCCCGCCTTCACACAGAAGGATTTTCACTAACTTGTCCACACAGGACTCCCACACAGGGAACCTCCACTGAGGATTTGGGGCAATACAACGGGAGTACACAACTCCTCTCTCAATTACAAACACAACCTCTACACTTAGAGGCTAGGCACAAAGCCACCACAAATCAACCTCACAAATGAGGGATAGGCACAAAGCCAATACAACCAATCAACCTCTCATTAGAGGGATTCCAACACAAACTCCACCTCTCACTAGAGGGAGTCAAACACAATCTCCACCTCTCACTAGAGGGAGCCAACCGCCACTCCAAAATCAACCTCTACACAAGAGGGATATCACAAGTTAGGAGGGTTTACAATTAGGTGGTCTATCTCAACCACAAACAACTTCTTTTCTCACAAAACAAAAGATCCTAATAGATAGGATAGAATGATATGGCTCAAGTGTCAGAAATCAAGATGTTGGAAAACAAATCACAAGGAAAAATACTTGGGAAAATAAATTAGTATTTGATAAAAATGAAGAAGAAAGCAAATATCCCAAATATATATTTTTCTTGATTTTTTAAACTCTGAAAACAAATAAAGAATGATCTTTAAAAACCAATAAACTCTTTTGAAAACTTGCTTTTAAAATACTAGAGAATAGGAGAAATTTTGCTCTTGGAAATCTTACACAAAACAGCCCTCAAAGGGGATATAATAGGCCCTTTGAAAAACTAGCCGTTGGCAGCTGACTAGGCCCAGATTTGCCTTCCGGTCGACCGGCCGGTCGAACGGCCAACGGTAAAAAAATTGACCGTTGAGCCTGCCGGTCGACCGCCCGGTCGACCGTGCCAATCCAGAGAGCAATTGCTCTCCGGCCGGTCGACCGCTCGGCGACAGTGCCAAGCCTCACGGTCGACCGTCCCCACCCGAGAGTGGGGTACTTGCAGTCGGTCGACCGCTGGTCGACCGGCCCAAGTGGCAAGACATCGTGCACGACCTTGTGCACGTCGGTCAACCGATCCGGTTTACCGACTCTGGGTTCGATCGACCGGCCCCGGTCGACCGCCAGAGCCTGGCAGGGCTGATTTGGGGATTAGAAAATTGGGTTTTTAATTATCAAATAAATCCCATAAAATTTCTAAAAATTCACAAAAATAGTTTCAGTATAATACTTTGAAAATCAAACATGTTTGAGTGAAATCAAGACATGTTACAAACAAGTTGAACTATTTTGTAACTTAGAAATTTTGCTGAAAATCAAAACTCGTATTTTCCAAAACATAGAATTTTGAAATGGAAAATTGTTTTGTCCAAAACTCATCCAAATACAAAAATATGATATTTAAACAACTTGAAGCATGTTGTATATGGATATAATACAATATACATGAAAGATATATATATATATATATATATATATATATATATATATATATATATATATATATATATATATATATCAATATTTTGACAATAAATTCAAAAAAATAAGTTTTGTTAAAATACCAAAACTCCAAACTCATGAAATAGACTATCAAACTAAGTTTGTTTAAATAGTTGAAGTATAGATGTATATAGAAACAAATCTAATATACATTAAACTATGTAAACTTGTTTTGATTCTATCTATTCATGAAAACCAAGATCGGTTAAACCAAAAACTGAAAACCAATAAACATGAAACTAGAAACAAGTGGTGTGTTGTGAACTTGAGCATATCATACTATCTAACTTTACAATGTATCTAAACAACTATAAACTAAACAATGTACCGAAGTCTTCTTATAGAGCGCCGTCTCCAAGTCGACTCGATCCAAATGTGATCCACCAAGCTTGACTCCAACGATTGCTAGATATGAACTTCGACGCTCGGGCTCTTGAATCACCATGTGAAAGGCTCCAAAACTCCTTTGTTGAAGCTAATCACCTACTAATATCTTGGTAAAATATCTGAAACTAAATATCACAAGATTATTAGTAAACTATAACTACATGAGTTAATCATCATCAAAACTAGAGTGGAAGGCCTCTGGGCCAACAATCTCCCCTTTTTGATGATGACAAAACTCATGGAGTTATATATGCATGGATTAAAGTTAAGCTTCAAAGAAGCTCCCCCTTAACTCATGCATAGCAATAAAAATAAGATATTCAATGAAGCACATGATACTAAACAAATGTATGCATCAACTAGGAGAGAGAAACATGCATAAATCAAACATATGTTTCAAAAACCTTCTCCCCTTTTTGTTTAAACTCTCAAAATCATTTTTCTCATCTATTATTGTAAGATGCATAAACTCAATATATGCAAAAACACAAATATGCATATATAAACTCAAAATCTTTCTCCCCCTTTTTGTCAATCATCAACAAAGGTCAAAGAAAACAAAGTTCTCCCCTTTTTGTCTTAAATAAAAAAAATATCAATAAGGGGTGAAATCAAAACAAAACATTATGGTACCAATTTGAAAAAAAATATATCAATTGAGTGCGTCATGATATCAATTTATAATAAAACAAAACATACCAAATTGAAAGTATATAAAACAAATGTTTTAATATAAATTTAAATAACAATTGATACTAATTGTAAGTAAATACCAATTAAATACCAATTGTAAGTAAATAAATCATTTTGAGCAATTCAACCAAAAATTTTGATATCAATAAAACATACCAATTGTTAATATTGTTTTTTTTCTTTATTGTAAGTAAACTTATAGGTAATCTTGATACCAATTTGTAAAGATTAGTACCAATTGAAAGTAAATTTTCATTAAAAGCATATGATACAAAAAATAATCAATATCCTTTTCCAATTATTTTTCAACATAAAGTGTGGGAGTAGAATAACAAAAGCAATTGAAAGGTGAAATATGAATTTTCTCCCCTTTATGAAATATCAAACAAAATGATGCATAAGCTTGTATATGATACCAATTGAAACATAATCAATTGAAATAAAATAGTCATTTAAGGAATCAAGCTTTGCATAACCAAAATTTGTGCTCAAAGATATAGAGATATAGTGAGCACAAATAAAGCATATATATATGTATGGAAAGATAAATACCAATCGAAATTGATACTATTTGAAATTGAAGCATACATATATAAAAACATATATGAGTATACAAAAAGAATGTCAATAGTGATACCAATTGAAAAGATCCAATGATATCAATTGAAAATAAAATAAGATCAAGTGTATAACTCATACTACCTCCACCCATTTCATGCACATGTTTAAAAAGATTTTCAATAAGATGCATACAAGGCATGGTCACCCAACCAACCGCCTTTAATGGAAAGGGTTTTCAAAAAAAATAGGTTTGAAAATAGCTTAGCATAATTGAAAACTCTTCTAAAATGAAGAATACGAAATACTTAAAAGAAAAATTTGTAAACTAGTATGAAATCCTTCAAGCAAGGAATAAAACAAAAATATATTCCATGAAAAACATGTAAATCACATGATCACCAAACACTCAAAATCTATATAGCACAAATTATACTCATGAAAACAAAATCATGAGAAAACAATAAATAAAGTGAGTGTATAAGAGTTATGTGAAACAGATTATCATGAAAATAGTCAATTTAGCTCAATTATGAAATTCCTTAAAACATGAAAATCATCAAAATTAGAATTCTTCAAAGGTATATGTATGTCATGTACAAACTAAAGTATACATACATATCCAAACATAATGAGTCCACAAAAGTATATGCATTAAGGCAAGTGGCTCAAGGATGTATATGTATAGTTATTAGTTTGGACAAAATAGACATATACATGAAGTTAAAACATATACATGAAAACATGTACAAAATGAGATACAAGTTAAATGCATGAATCATCAAAACTAGGCTATACTAGTACATCTAATCAGTACAAGTGAGCTTTCAAAGTACAAACATATAATGATCTATTTGTGGCTCACTAGTTGTACAAGTATATATCTAAGTTTTAATGAAAACTAACATCTAAACATGTAATCAAAACATGAAGCATAAAACTCAAAACAAAAACTCATATGATCATTATGACAAATGCATATGCATTAGATTTATGATATACACGATAGCTAAAACATGGAGAGAACACAAAATATGGGTCCATATTAAACATGAGTGATCTCAAATACTATACATGTATGTCATAAGCCTAATTATCATGGCATTTAACATAATAATTAATAAACATCAAAACATGCTAAAGTCAATGCTATGAAAAGCATGTAAACATAAATAGGAGTTAGAGATCGTTACCAAGCCAATAAGGCACATCTCCATGACTCCAAAACAAGGTGGTCCTCCCGCCAAACTCCCCTTGAAAGTGATGCATCCAAATAGTCCTCTTTTAAGCTCGGAATGCATCCACTTCAAAGCACCATCACTCTCACGTCATGAGAGAGCCCACATCTACATCAAATACAATAGGGGTGATCTTGGTACCCACACTCTTTTGGGTCCAAGAGGGTTAGTTCCTTTCCTAACCCAAATAAATTTAGTTGCTAAATTTGAATATATATACGATCATAACAAAACTTAGCAAGGTGGCCCTTACGTCCACAATGTGTACAAGTGTACACATGAGCATACATCGTGTTATGAGAGTGAACGTGGGAAGCATGTGTATGCCGTGGTTTGTGTGCATGCAAAGATGGAACTTGTTTCTTTCGAAACATAGATTCCAACCGTGTATGGTTTAAAGCACAATGGCTCAAAGTGGAGCCCAAACAATCCACACTCTTCTTTAACAAACATATATCATTTTCAATCATAAAAGAAGAGGTGCATGCAATAGGTAAGCTAGGTGAAGCTACACTAGCATGGCAAACATGTGTAGACAAATCATTTTTTAAAGAAATATTCTTATTTAAGCAAACTTCTAAATCTTTTAAAATCAAATCAATTTTATTTTCAAAGAATCATTTTCTTTTAAAACAAATACAAGTTTTGAAGATAGACTTTCATTTTTCTTCAAAACATTTTCACAATCATTTTTATTTTTCAAGATCTTGTTTTCATTTAGGGTAAGATCAAGTTTAGATTTCAATGAATCCCTTTCATTAGAAATTTCCACTTTCTCTTGCAAAATCAAATCTAGTTTTGAACACAAATCCTTATTTTCTTTGTTAAGTTCAAAACTCTTCTTTTTCAAAAGATTATATTTTCAAGCAATTTTTCACAAACAATAAAAAGTTCTTCATTCAAAGCATTTGGATCAACATAGTCATTACATGAAGAACTAGCATCATCACTATCTAATTGAGATTCCGAATATACCTCAAGGGAGTCATTCCCTTGGACCATGTAGCATTGTTGCTCGAATTCTCCACTAGATTCATCCTCCGTTTGGATTAGCAATTGAAGCTTGGAGGAGGTCAACGTGTTTCACACTGCAAAGGCGGAATCACAGTTAGAAACTAAGCACAAATATTTTTTATTAAGCGTGCTCCTAAGTGCCTCAAGGGCTTGTGCATTGGCCTCTATATGCTTGCTATTACCAAGATAGGATTTCATGGTAGCGGCAAGGAAAACATGCAAGCCTTGGGTTTTTAGATACATGGACATCCTAAATTTTTACATATCAATGTTGGAGACATTAAACATGCGAGGAGACAAGCAATCCATTAGTGTGTGTAAACAATATAAATGTGTAAATACAAATGATAGATTAGCAAATCAAGATAACACTCCTAGATGGTTAAACCTAATATCAGGAGCGTAGGCTCTGATATAATTGAAAGTACACCTAGAGGGGGGTGTGAATAGGTGTACGGCTAATCTAATGAACAAAATGCGGAAATCAAAACTAAATTGCAACACACTTAATGTAACCAACGAGTGTAGCCGAATTACCGGTGAAGGGCTCTGGACTAACTCCTCTTGATTCCTCTGAATAAGAGTTGAGGTATTATATGAAGCTCTCGTGGTTAAACACAAGTGAGGCACACACAAACAAGCCAAGCATATAATATATGAATGAGCAATATGAAATGATGCAAGGCACAATATAAAAGAGAGAGAGTAAAGTCAATGGATCAAACGCAAACACCGAGATATGTTTCGAGGTTCGAGCACACAGCTCTACATCACGCCTTCACACAGAAGGATTTCCACTAACTTGTCCACACAGGACTCCCACACAGGGAACCTCCACTGAGGATTTGGGGCAATACAACCGGGAGTACACAACTCCTCTCTCAATTACAAACACAACCTCTACACTTAGAGGCTAGGCACAAAGCCACCACAAATCAACCTCACAAATAAGGGATAGACACAAAGCCAATACAACCAATCAAC
Source organism: Agave tequilana (assembly GCA_038442645.1). Classification (NCBI taxonomy): domain Eukaryota; kingdom Viridiplantae; phylum Streptophyta; class Magnoliopsida; order Asparagales; family Asparagaceae; genus Agave; species Agave tequilana. The sequence goes on along the minus strand of JAVJIF010025693.1, from coordinate 3,359 downwards.
CTCTCACTAGTGGGATTCCAACACAAACTCCACCTCTCACTAGAGGGAGTCAAACACAATCTCCACCTCTCACTAGAGGGAGCCAACCACCACTCGAAAATCAACCTCTTCACAAGAGGGATATCACAAGTACGAGGGTTTACAACTAGGTGGTCTATCTCAACCATAAACAACTTCTTTTCCCACAAAACAAAAAATCCTAATAGATAGGATAGAATGATATGGCTCAAGTGTGAGAAATCAAGATGTTGGAAAATAAATCACAAGGAAAAATACTTGGGAAAACAACTTAGTATTTGATAGAAATGAAGAACAAAGCAAATATCCCAAATCTATATTTTTCTTTGATTTTTCTAACTCTTGAAAACAAATAAAGAATGATCTTTTAAAACCAATAAAATCTTTTGAAAACTTTCTTTTAAAACACTAGAGAATAGGAGAAATTTTGCTCTTGGAAATCTTACACAAAACAGCCCTCAAATGGGGTATAAATAGGCCCTTTAAAAAACTAGCCGTTGGCAGCTGACTAGGCCCAGATTTGCCTTCCGATTGACCGGCCAACGGTAAAAAAATTGACCGTTGAGCCTGCCGGTCGACCGTGCTAATCCAGAGAGCAATTGCTCTCTGGCGGTCGACCGCTTGGCCGACCATGCCAAGTCTCACGGTCGACCGTCCGGTCGACCACCCCCACCCGAGAGTGGGGTACTTGCAGTCGGTCGACCGGCCCAAGTGGAAGGACAGCGTGCACGACCTTGTGCACGTCGGTCGATCGATCGGTCGATCGACTCTGGGTCCGGTCGACCGGCCCGGTCGACCGCCAGAGCCTTGCAGGGCTGGTTTGGGGATTAGAAAACTGGGTTTTTTTATCAAATAAATCCCATAAAATTTCTAAAAATTCACAAAAATAGTTTCAGTATAATACTTTGAAAATCAAACATGTTTGAGTGAAATCAAGACATGTTACAAACAAGTTGAACTATTTTTGTAACTTAGAAATTTTGCCGAAAACCAAAACTCGTATTTTCCAAAACTTAGAATTTTTGAAATGGAAAATCGTTTTGTCCAAAACTCATCCAAATAAAAAAACATGATATTTAAACAACTTGAAGCATGTTGTATATGGATATAATCCAATATACATGAAAGATATATATATCAATGTTTTTGATAATAAATCCAAAAATAAATTTTGTTAAAATACCAAAACTCCAAACTCATGAAATAGACTATCAAACTAAGTTTGTTTAAATAGTTGAAGCATAGATGTATATAGAACAAATCTAATATACATTAAACCATGTAAACTTGTTTTGATTCTATCCATACATGAAAACCAAGATCGGTTAAACCAAAAACCGAAAACCAATAAACATGAAACTAGAAACAAGTGTGTGTTGTGAACTTGAGCATATCACACTATCTAACTTTACAATTGATCTAAACAACTATAAACTAAACAATGTACCGAAGTCTTCTTGTAGAGCGTCATCTCCAAGTCGACCCGATCCAAACATGATCCATCAAGCTTGACTCCAACGAGTGCTAGATATGAACTTCGACGCTCGGGCTCTTGAATCACCATGTGAAAGGCTCCAAAACTCTTTTGTTGAAGCTAATAACCTACTAATATCTTGGTAAAATATCTGAAACTAAACATCACAAGATTATCAGTAAACTATAACTACATGAGTTAATCATCATCAAAAACTAGAGTGGAAGGCCTCTGGGCCAACAGTTGCGGCACCGAGTGATCTGGTGGGATTGGTTTTTAGTGAAAATCCTTCATAGTGTTGAAGGCAGGGACGTAGAGCAAGTGTGCTCGAACCTCGAAACAAATCTTCCGTGTTTGCGATTGCTCTCTCTATCTCTCACTTATTTTTATCTTGCTTATGTTTATTGCTCATATCTTTACTTGCTTGATATATTTGTACTTATATTGTTATATGCTTGGGGATTGTTTACTCACACTTGTATTCAACCAAGAGAGCCAAAGCGGCACCTCAACTCTTATCTAGAGGAATCTTGAGAAGATAGTCCAGAGCCTTTCACGGGGAATTCGGCTACACTCTTAGGTTATACTTGGTGTGTTGTGCTTAAGAATTTTTAGTTTGCATAAATAGTTTTAATTCCGCATTAATTGACCATTAGATTAGCTAGTCACCTATTCACCCCCCCTCTAGGTGATTTCACTTAGTTCTTCTAAAGGAGGTGCCCATTCCATTGAGGCAAACATAACTATCGAAACTAAGCTAGCTGTTGTAATGCGAAGACTAGAAGTTTTAGAAACTAAGAAGTCAGTCTCTGTGAACCAAGTGAGCCCATTACTATCGGTGGGCTGTACTTACTATCAGGCCATAAACCATGTGTTTGAGGAATGTCTCGTCTTTTTAGCTCATCAAATGTTGCCCGAAAATATGAATGCAGCCTTCACAAGGCTTGCCAATAATCCTTACGCTCCTACTTACAATCCTGACTAGAGGAATCATCTGAATTTCTCATGGAGCCAAAATAGACAATTCCCACCTTCCAACCATCAATCCAAAATTCCAATTATCAACAAACATTTCCCAACCAAGTTCCCCAAGGTCCTCACTTTGAAAAGAACTCAATCGATTTAGAGAAGATTCTTGCATCTTTCATGCAAAACACAGGACAAGTCATATTGAGGTTAGAGGTCCAAATGGGTCAGTTAGCCTATTCCCTAAGTGAAAGACCCAAAAGAACTTTAACTAGTCAACGGTAGAAAACACTAAGAACTCTAGTCAAGATCATTTGGCTTAAGAGGATCACATGAACCAATGTAATTTGATTTATATATTGCGGTCAGGAAAATAAGTTGATAACAAGTATCAACACCATCAAGTTCAAAAACAAGCATCCACCTCTCCTAGTCCCACTCCACCTCAACTTGACTCTGACAACACTAAAAATGACAAGTCAGATGAAAATGTGCACAAGCCTATAGCACCCAACCCAATAGGTTTAAAAACAAACAAAGTGCACAAATGGATAAGGTACGCGAGATTTTAATCAAGTCAAGATCAATGTACTCTTTTTGATGCAATCCAACAAGTCCCTAGCTATGCTAAATCCTTAAGGTTATGTGCACCAAGAAGAGAAAGACTAATGTGCCCAAGAAGATTTTTCTAACCATTAACATTAGTGAGCTATTGCCAATCAAATCCCTGTCAAGTACAACGATCCTGATTGTCCTACCATTTCTTGCACAATAGGTCAAACTGCAATTAATTATGCACTTAATTTGAGAGCAAGTACCAACATACTCCCTTTCTCAGTCTACCAATAACTTGGGTTGGGCGAGCTTAGTCTGACTAAAATTACAATCCATTAGCTGACAG